>NW_004624920.1:351879-369749 GCF_000247695.1 Heterocephalus glaber
AATACCAAATAGTTTGTCTAGTGTGAGAAACTGAAAGTGTAAATAAGGACTAAAAGGTATAACAAATAATGTGAAATAGGAAGAAAAGGGACAAAGGGGAAGGGGAAGTGGGAAGGTTAGGGGAAAGGAAAAAAGGGAATGCATTTAATATGAGAAAAGGAAACAAAGTCTTTGTAAATAGGGAGGGATGGGGCGGTTGAAGGCAGGGCAGGGCAATGGGGAAAAAATAAGATCCAAGAGAGATTATGTAAAGGTGCAAATTTCCAATGATGAATGTCATTATAGTGTTTACCTAAAATGAACCAAGAAAAGGATATACAGTTAAAAAGAAAAGAAATATTCTCTCCCTCTCTCTTCCTCTGCGTGTGTGTGTGTGTGTGTGTGTGTGTGCATGCGTGCGCACGCGCATGTATGTGTGTTCAGAATACTTCAGGTCTGCTTCTTAGGGAATTTCAAATAGGGAGTAGAATATTGTTAATTGCATTCATCATGCTGTACATTAGACCTCAAGAGTGCATTCATCCTCTATAACTGAAAGTTTATACCCTTTGGTCATTTCCTCCTCTCTTCTCCCCATTTCCTCCTCTCCTCAGGCAATTGCAAACACCATTCTACTCTCAACTTCTACACGTTTGACTATTTTAGATTCCACATATTAATAACATCATGCAGTATTTGCCTTCCTATGTTAAATTTACTTCACTTAATATAATGAGCTCCATGTTTCACTTGATATATATTTATATAGTGTATATATAATATTTTCTTTACACATTTATGTTTATCCATTGGTGGAAATTAGATTGTTTCCATAATTTGGTATGTAATGCTATGATAAACGTGGGAAGTACAGATGTATCTTTGATATGCTGCCTTCTTTACCCAAATATGCAAACCCACAAGTCATAGAAAACCTTCCAATTAGTCCTACTTTTCATTACAAAAATACAGTTGGTAACAGTATATTTCAACTTCAATGAAATGGCCTAATCATGTCTATAAAATGTCAAATGCTTCTAAAAACAAACTCTGCTAAATGAAGATATTTGAACTCTCAACAGATTTTTGAGCATATTTTAAGTTGGCCAGGTTTGGTCAGTTTTGAAGATATTTTCAGGAAGATGGAAAAGAAGCCTTGCTCTGGTGGTGGAGGGCTGGATAATTCAGCAGTCAATCCTCATTAACATGGGTCCGCTTATTTTTGTCTTACCCAACTCTGCCCCTTCAAGAACAGATGAAAATCACGTATCTTACTCTTCTTGAAATTGCTGCCTAATGCCTTCCCAGGCCTCTGGAAAGATGCTGTAGAACAATGCTTTGAAGTATGATGAAGTTTTCACTATTCAGGCATTATCAACATGTCAGCATCTTTGATTTTTCTGTTTTCCTTTTGAACAGTTACAGTAAAAATGAGAATCAACCACATTTTACTCTGTATAGCAACAATGACTTCACTCCCAGTTTGTCTGCATAGCAATGCAAGTGTAATTCTAAAAAACACCATATTTTAAAAACCAAAATGAATCTCATGTGATCTGGTCCTGTTTCCCATGAAACAAGTCACTGAAGATTAGCAATTCAGGATCTGTGGAAGAAAACAGTTTTTAATGTGTCCAGGATTTGAGACAAAGCACTGAGTTAGGTCTTTTAATTTTTGATCTCCCTCTGGGCCTCAGCAGCTTTGTCCCTTCTCTATCATTTCTGAGGGAATCATTACAGTTAAGACAGATGTCAGTGCCCTACATATATTCAACCAAATAATGAAAACTCATCTACATCAGTGTGGCTCTGACAACCACAACTCCTTGATTTATTCTAGGTCACCTATAGCATATTTATTCACTGTTTTCCTGTGGCTCACCTTTGCTAAATTTGGAGAGTTGATTTGAGGGTTGGCTTTGTAGACAGATTAGATTTCTGTTAATATTCCTGAGGTTCCGTAATTGTATAGCTTGAAAACTTATCCATAAATCCATCAAAATATATTTCAATTGTTTCCTTCTTTTTACTTGTTCTTTTCTTACTAGCTTTCCCTTACACATCAGCAAATGGTTAAACAATAAGAATTATTATAATATGTCTGACTTATAGAAGAGAACCAACATAAGGTTAGTTTACGTGGACAAATTTTTTTCATATGTAAAAGTTATGATTTAGAGTTTGGGTTTATGTAGTTTTCTGGGACTCAAGCTTATTTGAATTTCCACAAAGCCATTCCTAGGGAATAATTTTCATTTTCTTAGTCTATATTGTACTTCCAGACCTCAGATCCATGTTTTGAGCTGGATGGAAGAAAGAAGTGTCTTGCGCTTGTCTTTAACATATATCTTATAGTGATTTATATCATGTTTCCTGGTATCCCTTTGATCAGAACTTTTCTCAGGTCACTGTAAGCTGTAAAGAGTATTGAAAGGTTCTTTTTACCCTCCTGAGTAACCACATGCTCAGTTTAAACTGGACGTTTTTGTTATTATTGAAAGATAGAATTATTGAATTATACTCAGACACCACACACACACACACAAAATTTTTCAGAAAATCTCATTATTTTTCACTCTATCACAGAGTAAAGCAAATATGTTTTCCAGATATCAATCAAAATTTGATTCAATGGAAATGAACTGCATGTTCATCATAAATTCCAGTGTTACCTAGTGTTTAAGCATCTCAACCTTTGTTTTAAATGGATGTGTATAGTATCATCAACTACCATCTGATCTGTATGATGTTAGCAATTTAATTTTTGTGATTCTCTATTTCCCAGCCTAAAAATATGTCACTTGAACTTATTACAATATTGGGAATATAGGAAATAGTCAATAAAGTTATTTTTAAAAAATTCTAAGACCTAGGCACTGCAAAAAAAGATAAATGAGTCACATATGGAATCATGCCAGTTGTACTTTGGAAAAGAAAAGACTGACTATAAGAAGAAGTTAAAGACTTTTATAATTGTTATCTGATAGTATGATCCTGAACAAATCATTTCTCTTGATTGTATATTGTTAATTTCCAAAATGGCAACAATTTAATTGCATTAGAGCATTAAGAGTATTAAATGATATAATGTATATGTCATACTTCAAAAATTCTAATACACCCTTTTGTTTTTTTCTTGTTTCTTATTAGTGCAGTGGTACCACAGTTCATGAATTTAATTCATTCCATGATTCTGGAAAAGATGGTCATATTCATGTTTATGTGGGAAAGATAGCTATGGTTGTGTTTGTTACCCTATGCAGAGCTTGAAAACAAAAATGAAATTTTGCCAAATTCTTCTGTTTGCAAACCAAATTTTTCACAAACAAAAGCATTCATGAGGTGAGGTACCACTACATGTTTGTAGTACATAATGTTTACATTCTTTGTGGGAAGTTGGTACATGCATAAAACACATCTAGATTTCTCTTTTCATCCCCCTCCCCTTCATCCATCTCTTGATCACCTTCCTTTTTTTTTTTGAAAAGAACATGTTTGCAGTAAATAATGTTTACATTCCTTGTGTGGAGTTGGTACATATACACAACACATCCCAATTCCTTTTTTCACCCCCTTTCCCTCCCTTCCTTTTTTCCATCTCTTGAGCCCCCTTTATTGTTAGAAAATTCTAGCTTTCTATTCCCTTTTACTATCTTTTATTTTTCTCTTTTTTTATACTTTGTTTTTCTAATATAAGAGAAACCATGAGATATTTAAGCTTGTGTGTCTGATTTACTTCACTTAATATTATGGTCTCAAGGTGCATTGATTTTTTGATAAATATTGTAACTCAAGTTTATCTTTATGGCAGAGTAGTACTCCATTGTATGTAAATACCACATTTTCTTTATCCATTCATCAGTTGATGAACATATAGGCTGCTTCCAAGATTTAGCTGTTATGAACTGTGCTGGTATAAAGATGAGTGCGGATATATCACTGTAATATGTTGCCTTTAACTCTTCTGGGAAGATACCTAGAAGGGAAATAGCAGGATCAAATAGAATTTTTGTTTTCAGTTTTTTAAAGAATCTCCATACTGATTTCCATAATTATTGTACGAGTTTATCTTCCCAACAACAGTGAGGAAGAATTTCATTTTCCCCGAAACTTCACACCAATATTTGTTGTTATTTGATTTCTTGATGATGGCCATTCTTTCTGGGGTAAAGTGGAATTTTGGTGCTTTTAAAATTTGCATTTCTTTAATGACCAGAGATGTTGACCATTTCTTTATATACCTATTGGCCATTTGTATTTCTTCTGTGAAGTATTTATTCATTTCTGTTGCCCATTTTCTGCTTAAATCTTTTATTCTGGAGAGTCTAATTTTAATGACTTCTTTATATAGTCTAGGTATTAGTCCTCTGTCTGGGGAATGGCTGGCAAATTTTTTTTTCCCCTCAGTGACTTGTCTTGTCTCTCTATTGGTTGTTTCTTTTGCTGAGCAGAAGGTTTTTAATTTGATATGATCCCATTTTTTATTCCCAGTGCTATTTCCTGTGAAACTGGGGTTCTAATCAGAAAGTTCTTGCCTATGCATATGACTTCAAGAATTTTAAACATTTTGTCTTCCAACAGGTTAAGTGTTTTTGTTCTAACATTTAGTTCTTTGATCTATTTTGATTTTAGTTTAGTACACAGTGAGAGTTATGGTCCTAGATTAAAGCTTTTGCATGTGGAAAGCCAATTTTTCTGACTCACTTTCCTTTAATGTATCATTTTAGTTCCTTTGTCAAAGATCAAATAGTTGGATGTACTTGAGGTTGTTTCACATTCTGTTCCATTGTTTCTCATGTCTCTTTTTGTGCCAGTACCATGATGGGTTTTTTTTATCACAATAGATCTATAATATGAGTTCAAGCTTAGGATTTTTATCCAGAATTGCTTTAGTATTCTGAATCTCTACTGGTTCCCTTGAATTTTAGGATTGTTTTCTCTAGTTCTGTGAAAAACATTGAAATTTTGATTGAGATTGCATTAAATCTGTATTATCAGTTTTGGAAATATGGCCATTTTGACAATATGGCTTCTGCCTATCCAGGAACAGGAGTTACCTTTCCATTTTCTGATGTCCTCTTTGATTTCCTTTTTCAGAGTGCTGTAGTTTACATTGCAGAGTTCTTTCACTTCCATAGTTAGGTTAATTACTGAGTATTTAATTTTCTTGCTAGTAAGAAATAGCAAGTAAGAAATTCTGTATTAATTTTCATGCTATTGTAAATGGTATTTGTTTCTTAATGTGTTCATTATTAATGTACAGGAACACTATTAATTTTTATGTGTTGATTTTGTATTCTGCTACATTATTGAACTTTATTATTAATTCTAAGATTGTTTGGGTCAAATTTTTGGGGTCTTTAATGCAGAGGATCATGCCATCTGCAAATAATGACAGTTTGACTTCTAGCTTTTCTATACATATCCCTTTCATTTCTTTTTCTTTCCTAATTCCTCCTGCTAATGTTTTGAGTACTAAGTTGAACAGGAGTGGTGACAGTGAACTTCATTTTTTTGTTTCTGATTTTAGAGGGAAAACTTTCAGTTCTTCCCCCTTTGATATAATGGTTTGTCATAAATGGCCTTTATCAGATTGAGGTAGGGTCCCTTTATACTTGTTTTATTCAATATTTTTATCACAAAATGATGTTGAATTTTGTCAAACTTTTTTTCTGCATTTATTAAGATGATCATGGGATTTTTGTCTTTACTTCTGTATATACGATGTATTACATTTATTGATTTGAGTATGTTGAACCATCCTTACATCTCTCAGATAAAGCCTGCTTGGGCATAATATATAATGTTTTTGGTAATTCATTGCATTCTGTTTGCCAGTATCCTGAGAATTTTCCATCTATAGTCATTAAAGAGTTTGATGTATAGTTTTTTTTGTGCTTGGATCCTTGTGTGGTTTTGGAGTCAGGGTAATGGTGATATAGGGCAGAAGGAATCCAAACATGATATAAGGTAGCAAGTAATCCAAATGAGCAAAAATAATTGAAACAATGAAATATAATTCCCAACTTGCTAGATATCCAAAATGTGAGTTTTTGTTCTCTAAAATCAAAGAATGAGTTCTGGAACAATGGAGGTTAAGAATAGGAAAAATTAATTCAGAGAAAGATAACTTCCAAGAGAGACAGAAGAGAGACCAGAAAGTTGGTTGCCCACCCACCCTACTTTCAAAGATGTTTTATAGGGCAAAGCCATGAGGTGAGGTGGGTACAAAGTGTGACAAAACTATAAGACCCAATGGAAAATCATAAGGTGGGCATGAGGTGGGAAGAAACCATGATCAACCAGTAAGATTACAAGTACAGTCACCCAGGTAATATTGATTAAATGGGGATCAAATGGGAAAACAAGTCATGTACCAAGTGTATAAGTGTCTTTTTATAATGCTAACCAGTGAGTGTGCCCGAATTTTTTTTTTATTCTGAGGGCACAGCTTTGTCTAACTTATAACTTTTAGCTAACTTAGTTATCTGTAATAATGGTAGCTTCAAGAAATGACTTTGGGAATATACCTTTTCTTTTCAACTTCATTAAAAAGCTTGAGAAATATTGATGGTATTTCTTCTCTGAAGTTTTTGTAGGATTCAGAATTCAGTAGTGAACACCTCCAGACCTGTGCTTTTGTTAGTTGGTAGGTTATTTTTATTAGTGCTGTAATTTCATTGCTCATTATTGGATTATTCAGTGTTTTTAAATCTTCTTTGTTCAGTTTTGGTATGTATCTAGGAATCCATCCATTTCTTCTGAATTATCCAATTTATTGGTCTATAAGTTTGAATAGTGGCTAATAAACTTTTTGATTTCAGAAGTGTCAGTTGTGATTTCACTTTTTTCCTTTCTAATTGTATTGATTTGGATCATTTCTCTTTTTATAAGATGTAATGGTGAGGATTCAATACCTGTGAAGGAACTATGGTAGACTTTATGAGTATACAAGATATGACAAAGAAAAGGGAAAGAAAAAGCAAAAAAATGACAAAAACTATTTCAATATTCTACTATGTACTAGAACTAGGCACAGGTCATTGGAATGCTGCATAGTGAATCTGCGTCCAGGAATGTTAAAGAGCTTACATGCTATTTATTAAGCAGTATGTTCAGAGGGGAAATTGTCTATGTGCCTCTTTAAGTCAACACTTTTCTATTAATAGGTGGCCACCAAGGAATCTGAATTCTAGGTTCTTAAGTTTCCAAAGCCAGACTTTTGACACACTGTTCTTACTTGTCCTCTCTCCCTCTCTCTCCCTCTCTCTCCAGCCCCCCCTCTCATCCGAAGCATCTCTGATTTTGACACTTTTGTTTTCATGAACTTCAGCCTCTTTGTTGTGAAATGTGGGTTTTATTATTATTTTTCAGGTGTAATGAGGCCAACAGATGGGGAAATTATTATTTTTGAAAAGATAGTTTGTTACTTAGACTTCCCAAGAATTAGGGGCACACCTGGCCACACAGACCCACATAAGGGAGTACTGAGGTCAGTTAGGAGACAAAAAGAAGAAGAGGACAATGCTGTCAATAGCCTTTATTGTGGTTTCTTCCATAACAGTGGTCAAGGTGAGGGACACAAGAGTAAGATTGGCTAGTTCAAAAAAAAAAAAAAAAAAAAAAAAAGATTGGCTAGTTAAGCAGGCCCTGGGAGCTTGGGGTTATCTCTAGCTGTCTGATACATGTCTCTGAGATAATTAAAGTAATTGGAGAGTAGCACAGTAATGGCTGATAGGGGAGGTGTTTGGGATGTGTGCTTTGGGTAGGTTGCTTTTCATATAAAAGTTACCACGGACTTTTAGGAATTGTCCAGCCCTGTTAAGGAATTCTCCTTCTCAGGTTTGCTAAGCCAGAAAATGTCAAAGTATCAAATATAGAAACTAGAAAATGGGCTTACTATACTCTGGACCAGTGTTTTTTCTGTCTTTCTTCTTGACTTAGAAAAGTATCAACTGATGTCTTTCTTCTTAAATTAGCAAAGTGACTTTTACTAACATTTTTTGAGCTTTGTGGTTTAGCCAAAGGCATTCATTCATAACATGAGGGGGTATGGTAAGGCAGTTCCAATGGGAAAACGCCCAGATGAATGTAATGACTAAATATCTAGGTCTACAGTGATCAGCCTAGTGAGAAAAAGAACTCAGATGTGATCAAAAGATGTGATATGATCTGTATGTTCTAAGGCATTGATGAGGTGTTAACATCATTATATGGTCTACATGCTCTTTATGCAGTATACTACAGAAATACTGTATTAGAAACAAGGAGAATTGGCTTAGCTATCAGCATATGTTGATACTATCTATATGACTTTAAGTAGGTCATTTGGCTTCCCTGATTTTCAGGAAGGAATTGGATTAAGTAATTTCTAACATCCTCCTAGCTTTAGTATTTTTTTTCTAGCTTTAGTATTTCTGATGCTAATACTGGGAATGCACCTGGTACCATACTTATATGGATTTCTTCCATTTTCTATTTGATATGCCAAGTAGACAGACTCATTTAGTTCAAATATACTATTGCATCCTTTCCTTCAAAAGAAGTGCAATGTTAGGGAATTATTACATACAGCATAACATGCGTTTATGGTTCAGGATGAGAAAACCCACTAGATTTTTTTCCCCAGTGTTGAGTAAAAACTAGCAACTTAATCAGTGATTATAAATTCTGAGCTCAGCTTTCCATTTACAAACACTGAGACCAAAAGCTGTAAACATTCTGACTTCTGCCTTGAATGTTTCAGCAAATGTACACTACACTGGAAAATCTAGGGTTCATTGTCAGTGTCTCCATAACACACTGTTTCCATAATTCTACTCAAGTTAGCAGAATGTCCTCAGGTTTTTGGATGGCATTTTGCCTGAAACTTGGCAAAACTCATGTAATCTCAGAGCTGAACACTTTGAAACAAAGCTCTTATGGAATTAAAAATTTGTTTACACCCCCCCCTACTTTTAATCCATTGCTTTGAATAAGATGGATAAAACCATTTGTTAACTTGTAAAAGCTTAAGATATTTGCTTTTAAAAACCACTGAATACACTTATTTGTGTTTTGGATGAGGAAATGGAGGGTTGTTTATGCTAGCTGACTTGCAAATTTAAATTTATATTATAATTGTAATGTCAAAAAAACAGGGGAAAGAATGTATTTGGTAGAATGTGTGAAGGGTAGTGATGGAAAGTAGAAAGTGAGAAGAAAGGAAACTAGTCGAACTCTCAAGAGCCACTTATTTTATAATATTTTATTAACTTGAATTATAGGAAAGCTCAACATTATTCCTTTACATTTAAATTTTTATAAGAATAGCTTTAAGACCAAGTGTTCGGAAATGCAAATTAATAAACCTTTACCATAGGCATTTCTTTTATAAGCAATCTTGTTCCACATTTATCGATACCCCCAGGACAATGTGCCAAAGGTTTGTTGAAGCCAGAGAGTAAGCATACATATCATTCACCATTCTACATTTTTTTCATTAAGTTTATTGGTACATTTTAGGTATAAAATACAGTTATATTTATCATTGGGATCTTGTAACTTTACATAATGTATCTTAGTTCTTATTTTTTCCCCATTTCCCTACCATCCCTCACCCCCTCCACAATTTACTGTTTATAGAGAGTTTGTTTCTGTTTTTCCCTTTTCTCATATTTTTTATTTTCCCTTCTTTCCTAGATGCAGATGAAAACAACACTGAGATTCCACCTCATCCCAGAAAGAATGGCTGCTATCAAGAAATCAACCAATAACAATGTTGGCTGGGCTGTGGGGAGAAAGGAAATCTTCTCCATTGTTGGTGGGAGTGCAGACTGGTGCAACCACTGTGGAAATCAACATGGAGATACCTCAGAAACTAGGATTAGTGCTGCCATTTGATGCAGCTA
This sequence comes from Heterocephalus glaber, assembly GCF_000247695.1. The sequence continues at coordinate 361,749 of NW_004624920.1, forward strand.
TCCCTCTCCTGGGTATCTTCCCAAAGAAATAAAAGAATCATACCACAGCCATATATGCACACCCATGTTTATAGTGGCAAAGTTTGTAATAGCTAAAACTTGGAAACAGCCCAAATGCCCATCAACTGGAGACTGGATAAAGAAGACGTGGTTTTTCTATACAATGGAGTACTATTCATCCATAAAGAATGAGAAACTAGAGACATTTATATCTACATTAGTTTTTACCTGTAGATAATGTCTATATTAAAAATAAAGTGCCTATATATAAAGTGAAACAAAACATATAAAATTTCTAATGATGGATCATTTCAGGTTACATTGCCCAGTCTTTTGATGGTAAGTATTTATTATTCTCTACAGATGGAAAAATTTAAGGATACTGAGCTGGACTATTCCTTTTACTTTAGAGTATAGAAAACTGCCACAGAGATGCTAAGTTGCCATGGCAATCAGTTCTATAAATGCTGACACTGTTCAATCAAACAGGCTTTGCCTTCATGGTCCCAAGATAACAGCAACAACTCCAGCCTGACAATGTCTAATTTTCACATCAGACATGAATAGTAAATATCTATTTTCCACAGATAATAGGAAAAGTTACTGCATATCACTAAGCCTGATTGGATCATGTATTTATTACAAAATTTAGCACGCTTTCTGAAGACCTATAGTACATAGTTTGGTTTATGTCCAAATGTCCTACCTCTTCATGGCGTAGAGACCCACTCAAGTGTATAATTAGAAAATGAGGTGGATTGATTGTTGTCTATTTAAGAATAATGGATTATGATGGAAAAATAACTAGATTCTGGGTTGTAATTATAAGATATGCAAAAATAATAATCCTATGACTAATAGTACTATGGCAGAGGTTGTAACTTTGTAATCTTTGGGCAAAATATAGCTTCCATAGTGTTCACAAAAATAAGTTTGAAAGGATTTTAGAAAGATGAAGTTCCATCACTCACTCCTAGTTGTCTTCTACCACCTTCAGCTTCATTCACTCATGACTTATGACTTACGACTATATTCAAGAGATACTCTAGGAATTTCTCAGGTAGCCCAGAATTAACTAACAATAATTGGAACAGTGATTATCATTCTACAGAAAGAATTCTGTATATTCTCTGTGCCTAAAGTGATTTGGCAATAACCTCTCCCCTCTTCCATGACTTTTTATGGAACATGAGTCAATTCTATTTTGAAGTGCACAAAACCTTTAGCACAGACTAACAAGTGGACCCACGGGAAAGACACAAACTTTGCACCAGAACATACTCTCCGTGTTCACTCCCTATAACTTTGTCAGCTTTCCCAACAGTCAATCCAGTACCCGGTCCCTTCCCCCACACCTCATAACCTTGAGATAATACAGTCGATAATTCTAGTAGAATGTCAATTCCACATGAAGCAGGGCTCTCTTTTGGACACTTATTCTGTCCTCAACTCCTAGAACAGCACACAGCATGAAACACATGCTCAAAATGCATTAAGATAAATGAGTGAAAAACATGTATCTGGTCTGTGATCCCCTTGTAAAAACTGCACAGTTTTCTTTCTCCTTTTCTTTTTTGGTACAACAACTTGATATGATTTTCACTCTTGTTCATTTTCCTCTGCAGCTAGCAGAAAGCCTAGAGTGTGACTGGGTGACTTCCCTTTATCCTTGTCCCATAGAACTGACTTCTGAGGTACACTGGTCAGTCTGTGTTAGCTTGGGGAGGGTGAGTGTCATCAGTCATCACTGTTTTCATGCATAAGGCTGTTGAACCACTTTAGACACTGCAGTCACAACTTGACTGCAAAATTCTGCTATTATGAGGTTCACTAAGACCAGAAGTTATCTCTTTAAAAATTTACAGTTGTCTATATGTGACTTCTTTCACCATATACTAAAATTTATGTCTGTGAAACTGGGCCTTAAGTGGTAAAAGCCTTTATCTTTCTGGCACTTTGTTCTAATCTGTATATAACTGTGGTGTGGATTTGTGGATTTTGAAGTTCAGGACTCCTCTGTCTGTCTCTGTCTCTCTCTGTCTCTGTCTCTCTCTGTCTCTATCTCTGTCTCTGTGAGTGTGTGTGTGTGTGTGTGTGTGTGTGTATGTGTGTGTTACTGATGTTTATCCTGTACCTTGAGTGTACTGTTTTTGTTTTGTGCCTTGTAGGTTAGTAAACTTGGCTTAATGTACAGAAATTGTGGCATGCCTTACAGTTTTATCAATCCAAGCCTATAACTCCTATTTTTAATGCCATGGCTAATATACAGTGTGGCTCGCTTCCCAAGGGACATGAAGGTAAACATCCTAGACTAAATTTTAGACTAAAGAAAGTACTTTCTATGAATTTCTTGTTACCAAAAAAGGAACTTAAGCTAGCAGAAGAAATTCAGACTGGCTATTCTAATTTCTATTATAATAGTGCAGTAAATACAGGTTGTAAATATTTAGTTTTAATACTGCATATCAAATACTCAATTTCATTTTGACAATTCATTTAAAGTTACTGCTTGCAGAAAATATATTTTCTTCTAATGATAATGTTTTCATATTTTAACCTTAAAGGAAGTAAAGGATATATTTTAGGTTGTTTATAACCACCATTCTAAGAAATGGTATTTTAAGAAAAAAAAGATAATTGACCACAAACTTGAATGCTGAATTCCTTTCTGATAATACAAAGCTGCTTTTGTGGATTAGCGCAAACAAAAGTTACCAGTTTGTGCTTATTTTTTTAAACAAGGAAGAGATTTATATTCCCAATGAAAGTACCAATCCTATGCAGAGATTCCTGTTCTGTTAGCTGTGTTGTGAGTCACACTACACAAAAAGCAAAGTGGTGACGGTCATACATAGATTTTTAAATATATACAGTATATAGTTTTTAAAAATTATACACAGTACAAAAAAGCTTTCAAGGAAAATATTTGATAGTATAGCTAGCGTTCATAAAACTGACTTTATTATGCTTTAAAACTAAAATATACTTTTATTTTTTTCTGCAAGCAAATGCTTTTCTTCCAATTTGAAGCTTTAATTATATATCTTTAAGGAGAAGATATAATCCAGATCTCCGAGTAATGTACTTGTAAATTTAACTCACAGAAACAATTGTGTCTACCCTGTATAATTGACTGAATTGCACTAAGTACAAAGAGAGAAATGACCTAGATTCCTGGCCATCTTTATGTTCTGGTTGCTATTTCCTAAAGAAATATTAGTTTAAAAATTTACTTTAAAAATGGAAGTAAACTAGGTCATTTCCATGGCAGGCCACCACTAACTTCAGCATCTGAGTTTGCTTTCAATCTGATCATGTGTTTTGCCAGCAGTGGCTTGGGTGGGGAGTGAGGCAGGGGTGTGGATTGTGGACACTGTGGAAATTGTGGGAAGAAAAATGCACAGAAAGGCAAGAAAGAGTTCCACAAAATTAGAGATGGCAAGGACAGGGATTGGTGAAATGAGGGAGACCCATCTTTGGATGTGTGTTTTCTTCCACTATGCTTTGGTCTGGCCTTTATGAATTCATTGTTCCCACAGAGTCTTGGATATGTGTCCCTTATTTTAAGAAAGGGCCTAAGTCAAGGGAAATTCTCTATGATCTTTGGTGTTCACAGTGAAATTGCTAATATTTTCTGTCTCACTGTCCTCCTTGTCAGGTATTTTCTCTACATGTAGGTGTAACTGAAAAACATCAAATGTGAGTGTTGGCCCAAGCTGCTTTCTTCAGGGCTAGTTTTAAGTAGTGCTTTTTCTAAATTTATGAAGACATACAAAAGTTGGACAAAAAGTTAAATGTTTGTCAATACTCTTATCATTCTGAAATGCACTGTAATATATCATCTAGTAATCCAAATACCTGTAGGTAAGGTTTTTTTTCATCTTTCTCTTTATTAATTTTTCAAGTTTAATATATCTAGCTTTAAACTTGTAAACACTCTTAAGCTTTTGCTTAATCATTCAGTGTAAAAGATCCTGCAAGTAATAAAAACACTAGTAAATATGGAAAATATAAATAAGTAAATTAATATAAAAAATGGACCTTCTTCCACATGTTCCACTTGATCTGGGTTTAACGAGAGCCCCAGATAGAAACTATATCTTCAAAGGCTATTATCTTTTGCAGTTGTTGATAACTGTGCTTCAGACTTGACTGTAGCCCCAGAGAATCTAAGATATTTGCATGCTGTAGTAATGGGAGAAAATTTGAGTAGCATATATTTAATATTATCAACAAAAAATAACCAAGAGAGAAATCTCTTGGTTTTCTTGGGTGAATTTTCTCTATTTCCTTTGCCAGTTCATAGGCACCAAGCTCAAGTCAGCAAAATCAGAGCATAGAAGAATATTCTACCTTAAGTCCATTTGTGATCTTTGCCTATATTCTGTTTTTCCCTATTGAAATGTGTATGTCATTCTAATCATTATATTTGTCTCAATTTTTTACCTTTTCACCAAGAACTATTTAATGAAACCTTGATTTAAGCTCTTCCACCTGTATTTGTCTCTTAATATCACCAATTTTTAAGCCAGGTGTGTTGATGCATGCCCCAGTATTGGGGAGGTTGAGGCAGGAGGATTACAAGGACTACATAGCAAGATCCTGTTTCAAAAAACAAAACAAAAAACAAAAAGAAAACTAAACTAAACAAACAAGATGATGCTGTTTGGTTTGGTATAACAAGGTTTTTGCATGAGTGACAAAGCTACAGTTGTATGTTGCGCCAAAATCAGGCCATACTTCCTGTTGGACATGTTCGCATAAGGAAATGATTATTCTTGCGTGAACTTAGTATACATGTAAAAAACAAACAAATAAATAAATATTTTCATATGAACACACAAAAATATTAGCAAATGTCTCATCATTTAGGTATTACTAATGGTGTAAGACAGAACATAATTTAATAACTTAATGGGGAAAAAATAAGAACCAAGATACATCATGTACAGGTACAAGTACCCAATGATAAATGTAAACATAACGTATACCTAAAATGTAAAATAAAATCATTTAACCAAAAAAAAGAGTAGAGAAATAAGGAATGATTTCCAATGAAATGTCTTCATAGAAAGACATTATTTTAAACTGGGCATTGAAAAGTTAAAAACATTTTATTAGAAACAAAGGGACAGGAGGAACTTCTGGAAATAGGGCATAAAAATATAAGGCTTTTGAAGAGATTGGGTAAACTCAGTGAACCTGGGTCAGTGATGCGGAGTGGTGTGCATTAATAATGGGCAAAGTGCTTTTAACTAAAATACAGATTACAGAAGAAAAAAGTGACATGTTTAGGGATGTTATTAATTTTAAATATGCACAGATGAAAGTGGGACATTGATTTCTAGGCATAGAAAAGAAGTCAAGGTTGGAGATTTCTACTTGATCATAATTAACTTCGGAGTTGACAACTAAAGTATGTGGATGTTAGCCAGTGAGATGATTTAGAATAAGTAAATCAGGCCAAGAATATAACCTTCAGAGGATGTCAGTGTTTAAGGGGCAGGCAGAAGGGTAAATCTGGCAAGATACTCTAAAGTCTCCAGAAGGTATAAAAGTAGAATAGGCAGGTGTGGAATCAGAAATCAAGTGTTGATTAAAAATTCAAGGATGAAAATTTATACAATTTATATATTTTTTACATTTTTATAGCTTAAAGAAGCTTTGGAAGTAGATTCAATCTTGTTTTCTTCTGTGTAGAATTCTGGATGACTTTGTTAGTTATGATTATTTAACATTTCTCATTAGAGAATTGTGAATAACTTCATTCCTTCAACATGTTTTTGTTGAGCATGAATTATACTCTAATATCTGAGTTAGATGATATTAAGAATAAAAACTGATATGGAATATACAGTAACTCTGTAGAACTTGTAATCTTTTGTAAATTACTGAACTATAACAAAATTCAGTATAGAATACATGAGAAATAACTAAATTGAGATTCATTTAATGATAAAATACATGGCCCAGACAATTCTATGTTCAGTCAGAAAAAGGAAATAGCTACTTTTATATAGAGACATGAAATATTTATCAAGATATCTACCTTATAGTTTTCTACAATATATTAAATTTGCCACAAAGCAACACTAACTCACATTTTTTGGTGTGACAGTGGTTTCTTCTCCATCACTAAATTTGAAAATGATGAACTAAAATATGAACTAATAGTAGAACTGCTTGTGATGAGTGAAATGTGAAGAGTAAAACTGGCTCTACAATCGCAGTCACTTCTCATTAATCACGGTAGTTCATTTCATAAGGTTAGTATGAACACTACATTAGTAAATACTAAACAATTCTCCAGTGGGAGATTATGGTTAGGTCCCTGGGAGATTGTGTTCATGTTTTTATCAACTGATAAGCCATAAGATTTTTATGTATATTTCTATTTACACACTTTATTTAACATGTTATTGATTCATTAACATTGAACTTATGGCCAACAGCAACATTATCTAAACTTGTACTTTTTTATTCCAGCCTTATTGCACTTTGGAACACTAGAGAACACTTCAGCAATGTGCCAGGGAGGTGCATTTTAAATAGAAAAGTCACCAGTAAAACCCACAAAATGTGAAAAACATAACACTAAATAGATCATGGAAAGGACATATGATATGAGAGTTGAAATAGGAAGGCAGAGTGATGCCTTGTTTGACTCAGTTGGGAATATACCTGACAACAGACCCAAGTCCTTAAGCACTCTGCACATCTAAGAAAGTCTGTGAAAGCCCCACAATTAATGATTTTATGGTTATAAATAATTTTAGTAAATAAATACATCCTCAAATATGGAATCCATGAATAATGAAGATTAACTGCATTTGGTTAAAGTACAAGTAATGTATTCAAAGTTACTATGGGAAGCATGCTTTTAATGAATACTGACTAGCAGTATTGGTTTGAAACTGTTTTTATCATTTAGCTTAATTTTATTCAAGGCAGTCATGCCTCAGGAGGATCCACGAGAATTTATAGTAGGATCCCAATGGATACTGAAATCTATGGATGCCTAAGTCACTTGCATAGAGTGGTATAGTATTTGGATAGAACGTATGCACATCCTCTCTTATACTTTAAACAATCTGTAATTTACTTATAATACTTAATATAAATGCTATGTAAATAATTGTTATACTATGTTGTTTAGGGGATATGACAAGAAAAATTATGTACATATTTGGTATACATGGAATTTGTTTTCAAGTATTTTGATACAGAGTTGAGTCAAAGTGGTTGAGGCCACATTTAGTACAGGAGAATTTTTTTCCAAATATTTCTATGTGCAGTTGGTTGAACCAAAACACATGCATATACAAAAGGCCAACACTTTTGGGGCTAAGATTTTTATAGGAGTTAGAGGTAGAAAGATAAATAAGACACAGTCTTTGCCCTCATATGATTTCTATTCTTGGAGGTGAGAGGGCAGGTTTTAAAAGAACACTTAAAAACTATCATAAGTGCAAAAATAGATACATGGATAAGAAGCTATGGACACCAGTCCAGAGTCAGTTAAAGCAGTCTGGGAAGATTGTCTTTCGAAGATATACCTAAGCTGAAATTAATGATCAAATGCATAGAAGTTTTCTAGAGGGATAAGAGAAGAATCAATGCAGGAGTACCCCATGTATAAAAACAGAGTTTAGAAATGGTATGTGTAGGTGAGTGATGTAAGAGTATTTCACAGAACATATATTAGAGTTAAGGAATGTCAGGAACAGAGACTTAGAGAGGTAGAAAAAGATTACATCTGCGGCAGCTTTTCATTCTAAACTACAGAGCTAGGTCTTTGACAATAATATTCAATTTTTATCTAATTTGCATATATGACTAGTGATATTTAGGGGAAGTTCTGTTTTTAGAAGCCTCTGCTGGTGGTTTTGTTCCATTCTTTTTTTTTTTTCCCCTCCACCCTTCCCTATTTACAAAGACTTTATTTCCATTTTTTCCATTTCTCGTCATTTTTCCTTTCCCTTCTTTCCTTTCCCCTGCCCC
>NW_004624920.1:396524-443865 GCF_000247695.1 Heterocephalus glaber
GTTGGGTTTTTAGACTTTATTCTAAAAACAAGAATGGTTTATTTACCATGTTAAGAATATTAGGACATTATTAATTTTACTGTAAAGTTTTATACCTTTTAATTTTTTTGTCTCATGGTTTCAGATGATTCAGTCTACAGAATTCTTCTTCAGTACAGAAAAGGTATGGCAGAAGGGCATGGTGGGGGAAAGATGCTTACTCTTTTACAACCAGAAAGCAAAGAGAAAAGGATGGACCCTTTTGTTCTTATTCATTAATATCTCTATTTTCCATTTGAATAATTCTCTTTGATATTTCTCATTGAACAGGTCTAGTGGTGATATATCCTTTCAGTTTTAGTGTGTCTGGGAAGTCTATCTCTCCTTTATTTCTAAAGGATATCTTTAGTGGGTGCAATGATCTTTGTTAACAGTATTTTTTTCTTCTTCAGTACCTTGAAAATCTCATGCTATTTCCTTCTGACATATAGAATTTCTTCTGAAATGTATTGTTTCTTTCCTTTGGTGCCTTGAAAATTTTCTGTTTAATCCTGTACCACTGAGAGTTTGAAATATGATGCTTTCTGGTAGAGTTGATTGAGTTGAATCTGACAGTTGACTTGTATCACATTAAGTTTATTGGTACATTTTAGGTATACAGTACAGTTACATTCATCATTGGGATCTTATACCTTTACATGATATATCTTGGTTCTTATGTTTTCCATATTCCCATGCCCTCCCTTAACCCCCTCCACCCTTCCCTATTTACAAAGACTTTGTATACAGTTTCTCCTTTTCTCATATTTTTCTTTTCCCTTCTTTCCTTTCCCCTACCCTTTGCTTTTCCCCTATTCCTTTAGACATTTTCTTCCTATTTCACAATATCAATTATACATTTTGACCCTTATTTACACTTTTAGCTTTTCACACCAGAGAAACTATTTTGTTTTTATGCAAATGTGTCCTATTTCACTTGAGTATGGCCTCAATGTGCATCCACTTACCTATAAATGTCTCTAGTTTCTCATTCTTTATGAATGACTAGTACTCCATTTTATTAAAAAAACACATTTTCTTTATCCAGTCTTCAGTTGATGGGCATTTGGGCTCTTTCCAATTTTTAGCTATTACAAACTGCTGCTATAAACATGGGTGTATATATATCACTGTGGTATGATTCTTTTAATTATTTTGGGAAGATACCCAGTAGAGAAATAACTGGGTCAAGTGGGACTTCCAATCCTAGTTATTTGAACTAATCCCATATGGATTTCCACAGTTGTTGCACCAGTCTGCACTTCCACCAACAATGACGAAGTGCTCCTTTCTCCCCCACAAACCCACTAGCATTTGTTATTGGTTGATTTCATGATAGCAGCCATTCTTTCTGGGGTGAGGTGCAATCTCAGTGTGGTTTTCATCTCCATCTCTTAAATGACCAATGATGTTAAACATTTTTTCATATTTTTTTTGCTGCTTTTACTTCTTTATCTGAGAAATGTCTGTTTATTTCAGGTGCCCATTTTGAAATTGGGTCTTTATATTTTGGAGGTCTGATTTTTTTAGTTCTTTATATATTCTAGATAGTAGACCTTTGTCTGAGGAACAGGTGGTAAAAATTTTTTCCCACAGTGTAAGTTGTGTCTTAGCTCTGTTGGTAGTTTGTCTTGCAGTGCAGAAGCTTTTTAATAAGATGAGATCCCAGTTGTTGATTCTCTGTGCTAGTTCCCATGCTACTGAGGATTTGTTCATAAAGTCCTTTCCTATGCCAAAGTCTTTGAGAGTTCTACCTAACTTGTCTTTCAGCTAGTTTAGTGTTTCTGTTTTAATATTTATATCTTTAATCCACTTCGATTTTAGTTTAGTGCATGGTGCAAGATAGGGGTCTAGTTGTATTCTTTGGCAAGTTGAAGTCCATCTTTTGCAGCACCATTTATTAAAGAGGCTATCTTTCCTCCAGTGAGGATGGTTGGCTCCTTTGTCAAAGATGAGGTAGCTGAGTATATCTGGAGGTTTCTCTGCATCTTCTAATCTATTCCAATGATCCTTGGGTCTGTTTCTTTGCCAGTACCATCCTGTTTTTATCACAATGGCTTTGTAGTATAGTTTCAACTTGGGGATTGTGATACCCACTGCCATGTCTCTGTTGTCTGAAATTGCCTTTGCTATTCTAGGTCTCTTCTGGTTTCACATGAATTTTTGGATTGTTTTCTCTCTGTGAAATGTACTGTTGAGATTTCAATCAGGATTGCATTGAATCTGTATAGAAGTTTTGGAAGTATGGCCATTTTCACTATATTGGTTCTTTCTACCCAGGAACAGGGGATGTCTTTCCATTTTCTTTTTTCTTTTTTTTTTGGTACCAGGGATCGAACTTGGGTCCTTGAGCTTGCACAGCAGGCAGAAAAACCACTGAGCTACATCCCTGGCCCTCCATTTTCTTTTACCCTCTTCAATTTCTTTTTTTCAGAGTGCTGTAATTCTCAATATAGACATCTTTTGCTTCCTTCATTAGATTCATTCCTAGATATTTAATGGTTTTTGATGCTATTGTGAAAGGGATTGTTGCTCTAACTTCTATTTCAGAGAGTCTCTAATTTGTGTATTAGAAGACTATTGATTTTTGAGTGTTCACCTTGTATCCAGCTAGTCTACTGGATCTGTCAATTAAGTCTAGAAGTCTTTTGGCAGAGTTTTGTGGGTCTTCTATGTAAAGTATCATATTGTAAGCAAATAATGACAGTTTAACTTCTTCCTTTTTTATCTTTATTCATTTTATTTCTTTCTCTATTCTAATTGCTGTGGCAATAATAATGTTCTAATAATGTTACCAGAACTATATTGAACAGGAGTGGTGATAGTGGATGTCCTTATGCTCCTGATTTTAGCGTGAAGTTTTTCTGGTTTTGACCATTTAGTATGATGTTTGCTGTTGGTTTCTCATAGATAGCCTTAGTCAGGTTGAGATAAAGACCTTCTATTCCAATTTTCTGTAGAGTTTTTATCATGAATTGATGTTGGACTTTGTCAAATGCTTTTTCTGCATATATTGAAATGACCATATGTTTTTGTACTTGGCTCTGTTAATATAGTGTATTACATTTATTGATTCACGTATGGTGAACAATCCTTGCATTCCTGGGATAAATTCAACTTGGACAGGCTGTATGATCTTCTCAATGACCCTCTGTATTTTGTTTGCCAGTATGTTGTTGAGAAGTTTTCCATCTATATTCACTAGGGAGATTGGCCTGTAATTCTCATTTTTGGTTGGGTTTTTTCCTGGTTGTGAAATAAAAAACACTTGCTTCCAGGAATGAATTAGAAAGTATTGCTTTTTTTTTCAATTTCATTGAAGAGTTTAAGGAGTAATGGCTTTAGTTCTTCTCTAAATGTCTTGTAGAATTCAGCAGTGAAACTGTCAAGACCTGGGCTTTAGGTTGTTGGTAAATTTTTAATTACAATTTCAATTTCACTGATTGTACTTGGGGTGTTTAGAATTTTTTATCATCTTCATTCAACTTTGGTAATTCATATGTGTCTACAAATTTCTTCTGTGTTTCCTATTTTACTAGAGTAAAGTTTCTTGATATAGGCATTAATGATCCCCTGGATTTCTGCTGGATCTGTTGTGAATTAAACTTTTTCATTCCTAATTGTGTGGATTTGAGCCTTTTCTTTTCTTTTTTTTATAAAGTTGGCTAAAGTTTTATTGATTTTATTTATTCTTTTGAAAAGACAACTCTTTGATTCATTGATTGTTTTTGTCATTCTCTTAGTCTCCATTGCATTGATTTCTCCTCTAATCTTTATAATTTCCTCTCTTATATGAGCTTTGGGTTTGTATTGCTCTTCTTTTTCTAGGAGCTTGAGGTTCAGCATTAGGCTGTTTAATTGAGCTCTCTCTGTTTTCCCAACATGGGCATTCTATGGATTTCCCTCATAGAACTGCTTTCATTGTTTCCCATAGATTCCTGTATATTGTATTGGCATTATCATTTAATTGTAAAAACTGTCCAACTTCTTCTTTAATTTCCTCTGTGATCCACTGGTTGTTTAGGACTGTGTTATTCAATTTCCATGTGTTTGTGGAGTTCTTGAGGTTTCTTATGCTATTGATCTCCAGTTTAGTTGCATTATGGTCTGATAATATACAGGGGATAACTTCAATTCCTTTGCATTTACTTAAACATGTTCTATGAGTTAGTATGTGGTCTGTCTTGGAGAATGACCCACGTGCAGCCAAAATGAATGTATGTTCTGATTTTGTGGCATGGAACACTCTGTAGATATCTATTAAGTCAATTTGTTCAAAAGCTTGATTCAGTTCTAGTATTTTGTGTTGATTTTTGTCTAGATGATCTGTCTATTTGTGACAGTGGGGTATTGAGGTCCCCCACTACAATTGTATTAGTGCTTATTTGGTTTTTTTATGTCCCTTAATATTTGTTTTGTATAGTAGGGGTCATTAGTATTTGGTGCATATATATTTATGATTGTCATCTCTTCCTCTTGCATTGTTCCCTTTATAAGAATGTAGTGAACTTCTTTGTCACTCTTAATTACTTTTGGCTTGAAATCTACTTTGTCTGCAAGTAAGGTAGCTACCCCTGGTTTTTTCTGGGTTGCTGTCACAGGGAGAACTGTTTTCCATCCTTTTACTTTCAGTCTATGAGTTTCTTTTTGAACTAGGTGCATTTCTTGTACACAGCGTATTGTTGGATTTTGCTTCTTAATCCATTATTCCAGTCTATTTCTTTTGACTGGTGAATTGAGGCCATTGGCATTGATGGTTATAACTGGTATGTATTGACTTATCATTGTTATGTTATTTTCCTATTATTGTCTTTTTGATTTTTCCCCCTCTCCCTTTAATTTCTTGCCTTGCCTGATGGATTTGTTCTGTTGGGCCTCATGGAGTTGTGACCTTCATTGTCTTTTTCTAGGATATTGTTTAGAATTGTTTGGAGTGCTAGTTTGGTATTCATGAAGTTTCTCGGGTGTTCTTTGTCATGGAAGTATCTCATTTCCCCATCAATTTTGAAAGATAGTTTTCCAGGATACATCAGTCTAGGTTGGAGGTTGTTTTCTTTTAGGGCTTGAAATTCCTCACTTGAGGCTCTCCTTGACTTGAGGGTATGTGTTTAAAAGTCTGCTGTGATTCTGATGGGCTTTCCTTTGCATGTGATTTCTTTGTTTTCTCTAATTGCTTGTAGTATTTTGTTCTTCCATTGGATTTCCACAATCTTCATTATTGTCTAGGTGTAGTATTTTTTCTCTCATGGCTTGTTGGAGTCCCATATGCCTCACTTATCTCTATGTCAAATTCTTTTGCTCTGTTTGGAAAGTTTTCTGTCAATAATTCTGTGAACAGATTTTTTTATGTCATTTGTACTTTCTCCTGCTTTTTTCATGGACTCCTATGTGTCTTATATTATTCTTTGTGTCATCTAGGGGCTATTGGACTGATTTCTCATGATCCCTTAATATTTTCAAGAGATCTGTCTTTTCATGGTCACTGACCACCATCCTGTCTTCTATATCTGATATTCTGTCTTCAGATTGGCTCAGTCTGCTGTGTATACTTTCAATAGAGTTTTTAATGTCCTGGATAACTGTTTGAATCTGTTTCATGGATTCCATTTCTTTCTGGTGTTGGGCCTTCACGGTTTCCATTTCTTTCCTATGCTGGGTGTTCATGGCTTCCATCATGGTCCTGAACTCATCTACTTTTTAAAATCTGTTTCCATTCTAGCATCTCTAATCATGTCTTTCATTCTGCTCACCATCTCTGTCATTATCTGGAAAATTATTTGTTTTGAGTTTTTCTAGAGCCTCATTCATCTGTTTTGTTACTTCCCATGCTATCAGTTCAGGATGTCCAGGTGGTTGATTATGAGACTTTTCCACCTCATTTCTCCCAGAATTTGCCTTTGATGAGCTCGACATCTGGGTTTGTGCCTTGCTTAAGTGTCTTCTCATTTCTATTTTTGTTGTTGGTACTGTTCTTCATTTAATTCCTGGGTTGATACTTTGATATTGCTTAGTGTAAGTATCTTTGTTGCTTGTATTTAGAACCCTTATGGAATGATTACTTCTCAGAGGTGTCTTCCGGATATAGCTGGTCTTTAGGTTTTGAGTCTCTAATGACTCTGAGGCAATCTCATTTTCATTATAACAGGAGGGATAACTGATTAGATCAATCACAACACCTTAGCCCAAGTGATACCATCAGCAACAACAATAACATCAAGCACACCTTAGAAAATGACAATTTGTGGTAATTATTAATCTATCATCTTTAACTGTGTGAATTAAATCAAAATCGTTCACCAGCACAAAATACATTTATAGTGAGTAAACTCTTCAATATAGCAATATATTGCCCTTTGGGATGGGGACTTAGAAGGAGTTGGGGAGGGAGGGATAGATAAGTAAAAGGATAGGAAAAGGTTAGAAGTGAGGCCAGAGAACACAGGAAGATCACACAAACTCTAGGAAACTGTTGAAGGGAAAAGACAGAATGAAAGAACAAAGACAAGAACAGAACAACCTAACAGCAAAAAAGGGGCTAGAAACTGTATTGACTTTCCTTTAAAACTAATCACAATGGAGAGGAGGAAAAAGAGAGAAGAAAAGAAAAAGAAAGAAGAAATCCAAATGAGGGCAGGAACAGGAACAAAAGGGAGATGAAGAACAATTTGCATGGGTGAGAGAGAGAGAGAGAAAGGAAAAAAAGAAAAGAATTTGAAAAGGGTAGAAAAAATAAAAATTAAAAAGAAGAGAAAAAATAATTTTGCAAATAAAAAATAAAAATCTGGAATCTCCTTCAGGATGTATCTCTGTTTTCAGAATAGACAACCTGGGCAGCAGTGTGCAGATATATGTCAATTAGTCTCAGTAAGACAGGTGCAGTCCCCTTTAGGTTAGGGCTTATTTTTGGCTTCAAGGCCAAGTTGAGCTCCCTGACCTCCTGCAGGTTTGAACTCTGCAAGGTTGTAGTGCAGATTCCAGCTGCCCTTCCCCTGAAGATATCCCATGTTTTTATGGGAGGTGGTGATCCCTCTAACTTACCAACTATGGTGCTCTGGTGTGCCTTTGTTGCAGAGATTCTCTTCACTTTTCCAGTAGGCTTCAATTTTCATCAAGAAGCCTGAGAGAGGCCCTCTTTGTGTTGTTTACTTCTACTCCACCATCTGGAGTTCAGAACAATGGCCTTTATGACCCCCTGAGCCTCTTAGGTGTAGGGGATGGAGGTGTCCCTGAGGTGGTACTTCAGGTGCCTGCTCAGCTCCACTCCTTGCTAGGAGACCTGGAGTAGGGGTGGGGTTCTAGTGAGGGAGCGTGCAGCTCAACTCCACAGAGCTCAGCTCCTCTCTGGTCCACTCCTCACTCCCTGACAGGTGACTTTGGATCCTCCTGTATCTAGATATTTGTATCTTTCTCTAAGTTTGGGAAGTTTTCTTTTTCTTTTGTTTTCAATACTCAGGACCCTGTGTTTAGGAGGCAGTCAGGGCACCACTGAGCTAAATCCCAGACCCAAACTTTTTGTTATTATCTTTCTGAATACCTTTTTTAAAAAGTTGGTATTATCTATCATATTCCTCATGAATTCCAATAACTCCTATATTTTCTCTTTTAATACTGTATGAAATTTCCTATTAGTTTTCTTCATTCCACTTCATTTTTTCCTCCTCTAATAATGCATTTTCAAGTGGTCTCTACTCTGCCTCACTAATTCTTTGCTTGATCTATCCTATTATCTTTGCCTTATGTCATGTTTTAAATTTCATTCAATGTATTTCTCAGCTCGAAGATTTGTTTGGTTATTGAAAATTACTTTCGTCTTTCTGTTAATGTTTCTCCATTAAAGTATTACTTAGTATCTCTATGTTTTCTTGAAGTTCACTGAATTTACTTAAAAGAACTGTTTTAAATTTATTACTCAAGAGATTATCCATATTGATTATTATTGGGTAAATATCTGACACCTTATTTTGACAGTTAGTTTAGGTCATGGTGTCCAGAAAGCTCTTAATATTTGGTATAGGAGGACATCATATCATTGAAGAATTAGGTATTTATTCCATTCTTCATAACTGGGCTTTTGTTATGCATGTGTTTCAGAAATTCTTAGCAGTCTTTTGTTTCCTCTGACCCTATAATTACTTCTGTCATTTCAGCAGTACGTGGTACCCTAAATTCCAGGTTTTTGTAAGTCTGCTGTTGGTATGTGGTCTCTGTTTCAGTTCTAGAGGGTTAATCAAGCCCAGTCTGATTCCAAACTACAAGGAGAGTAGCATAGAAAGGTAGTTCACCAACCTTGACCACTCCCAGACAACTGAGTAGGCCTCAATTGATTTCTTGTCCACACTCACTGGCTTGTGGTGAGGCACTATAGAATTCTGCCTGATTCTGGGCATAATTGCTATGGATGGAGTAGTCCTTGGCTTTTTTGTCAAGTCTTGGCTATTAGTGTTATCAAACTCTACTACACCTTTAAAGATCTCCAGAAACAGCTGACTTAGGATGGAATCAAGGACCATGCTGCTTTGGGCTGCCTATTGCTATGGGGGACTTGCAAACCAGGACTAGTGGAATGAGTCAGAGGTATTAAAGACTAGGATAGAAATCCAATAGACTAGGGCCACATGTCTCCCTCTGACACTGGGACTGGTCCAGAAGCATTTTCTATGGACATAGGGGTGGGGATGAAAGCTGTTAGAATTTGTCCAGTGTTCAGTTTCACTAGCCAAGCACTGAGTTCCAAGTCTTATCATACTCTTAGCAGATGCACTATTGTTTTACACTACATTGTTTGAGGTTGGGGTATTGTTGGTAAAGGCAACCTTTTGGTGATCTAGGCTGCTGGTAAACTAAGTTGTGCCTGATTTTCACCACCTCAAGGACCTTCATAATCTCAGGGGTGCATTGAGGCCTGTACCCTAACTGAAAGTGATTCAGGTCAAACTTTGAGTCCATCCTACTGAGGCTCAGGACCCTTGTTGGTTCCAGGGAAGATCCAGAGACTCATCTCTAAGTGTTATCCAGGCAATAGCTGTGCTCCCTGAGGTTGAGAGGTGGATTTTCTGGACAGTCCCTGAACAACCAAGGTTCGTACTAAACTGGTATGCACCTGAGTTTCATGGGCACAGGGATCTGCATTGCCTGGCATGTGTGGGGCATGCAATAGGCCTACTTCAAGGCTGCCAAAGATGCAGGGCAGAACTTGTGTGTTCCACTTGGTGTACAGGTCTCTATCTGACACTTGGATCTAGAGAGTCCTTCTATGAGCTCTGGTGTGAGGTCTTCTGCTTCTACCTGATGTAGGGTTTCACCTGCCAGGCCTCAGCACTGAGCTCCATGACACTCTTGTTCTAGTTTTCTTTGCTCTCCAACAGTTGAAGTCTTTCTCCCATTCTACTGTCCAAGACTAGAGGAGTGTTATGATTGTAGTCAGCTGCCTGGCCAATGTCATTCTAGTCTGTTGATATTACCCTAGGGTTGGGGGGTCCTGGAGCTTTTTCTTACAGTTACACAGTGATGAGACTAGAATTGGGTTTCAGCTCTAATGCCTGGACATACATTCTTCTCTCTTCCCCAAGAGGGAGTCCTCTTTCTCTTCCTACCCTCACTGGGAGTTGGGGAAGAGATGACAGTGGCAACACCACTGCTTCCACTTTTTCATTAAGGGTATTCTTTTTACTGTAGTAAAACCTAGAACCATGGCTTTCTTAGCTCTTGTAACTGGGTGCATAAATAGCAGTTCCAACTAGTATTGCAGTGGGCAGATGATTGCTGGAGGATCTTAGCCACCATCTTGCTCTGCCTGCAAGCAAGGCAACTCGTCTTTGTAAATTACAGTTTTTAATACTTGGAAAGTTTTTGTTAAATTTCATTTCAAAGAATTCTCCAAAGTTTAATTCACATGCTTATAGGCATCCTAAAGCATAGCATCATTTTAAATATGGGAACTTTAATTGAATTTAAAAATATGCCTAAGTGAATCTAAAACCATAAACACAACTCATTCTAACACAATATGCTTAAATTGAATTCAGAAATTAAATAAAAAATATTAAAGTACAACTCACAGAATTGTCTCTCCATTTTACAGTCAGCAGTTAGAAAATATTTTGTCTAAGCATAGAATATGGTCTCTGAGAGGAGAGACCAAGGACCTGAAAGGTGCCTTGGGATAGGCACCAGTAGGGAGAAGACACTGGAAACCAAACCTTCCTCATGAAGTAGGGCAGGATCTTAAGCACTTATTAAGATCTAAGTAATGGATAATTATTTATTTTGGCAAGACAAATAGTTGCAAAGCATACAACAATGTATTCTATGCAATAATCCACTTAGCACACAGTCTGATATTCCTAAATAGGATGGGCCCAAGATAATGGGCTGAAGTACTTGCTATCAGCAATTAATTTAAATAAATTCTAGTTTAATAATTTAAAATTTTTTTAACATATAGAGAAATTAGATTTGAGATTAAGAAACCTTAAGTTACACAATCAAGAAGAAGAGCAGTTAGTATCTGAACCTAGGTATCACTGCTATTTTCCTGTACTTTGGATTATCTTAAATTTTGTATAATTAGAAACCATTTTCTTACACATGTTTAATAGACAATTTCCGGATATCAAGCACACAAACCTTGCCTTCAATACAATGTTCTAACCTTGTATTACTTGAAAGTTTTCTTCAGTATTTCTGAATAGTCTCCTAGCTCCCTCATTCATAATATATACTGGTTAACTATCAGTGAGCACTTAGGAAATATTTCTCCATCTAGGAAAAATATCTTTTCAACATCTGAGGACATGTCATAGAATAATAAAGGATGTTGCATTTTCTTACCCTAGAGATCAGAAAAAAGAGATGGTGAGTTTAATCCAAAAAATATTTCTAATATAAACATGTCTCAGTAAAAGATTTTGTAGACAGTCACTGATGATTGCTTACAGCAGTGCTGTGAAGTCACATAATAGCCTGGATTTCAAGCAAGAAAATCTAATTATACCAACAAGCATAATGGCTGAAGTAGGACTGATGTAAGCAGTTCTTTATCCAACACCACCATTGTATTTCACGGGGCAAATGTAAAAGTGCAGCCAGTACTAAGACAAATTTCCTTTAAGGGCTCTAGAATAAACTGTTTACACATTTTGATTTTGCCCTTTCATAGTTATTTAAATAGAAATAAAGTGGGAGAAAAATTTCACAGTAATCACACATCAAGCCTAATTTATGCCGTTAAGACACCTAATATGGCAAGGATATCATAACTAGACACCGTTGTCTTTGCCCAAATATGTGATTCCCAGTGATGTCCTGGCTGTAAGTAAAACATATCATTTTTACAAACATTTTTTTCACAACGTCTTAATAATTAAGAAAGACACAAGTATCTAACATTTTAATTAGTGACAAGTAGTCAAAAGTAGTTTGACCTAATTTTAGATAAGTACATCTTGAACATTCCATCTAAAAAATTGCATTTTTTTCTTTCTAAATCAACTTTCTTTTCTGTCTTAGGTGTTTGTTCAAACATGAATTCTTTTTATCCTTGAAAGGGAATTCTCCACTTGGTTCATGTTGCTATTTCATAATGCTTTAATGAAATGATTGTGGTCTGTTATGTTTTTGAGTCATCCTACCCCAATTCTTGTATACTTGTTTTTGATGCAGAACATTAGGGGTATAGCCCATAGCTTTTTCCATTCTTTGATCCAGTAAATTAGCAGCTTGCACATTCATCAGCTGTGGCAAAGTCCCCAGAGAAGAATTGCTGGATCTCCGGGCCCAAGCCCAATGCCATGTGATAGTACACATGAGAAGAGAGGAAAGCAGTGGAGGTTGGAACCAAAGGCAAGATATAAAAGCCATATGAGAGGCTGGATGCCGAGGAGTTGTTAGCAACATAAGACACTGCAGTGAATCTAGTAATGACATGGGACCTATTGCCATACCTCATGACTAGCTCATACTCAGACCTTTTTTGTTCTGTTAGTTGAGCCAGGCACACTGGTGCAAGCCTGTAATCCTAGCACTCAGGAAGTCTGAGGCAGGAAGATTGCAATGGAGCCTAGCTTGAGCAACTTATGACTTAGTCAAGTTCTGTCTCAAAAAATAAAAAGAGCTGAGGTGTATCTCAGTGCAAAGGCCCTGGATTCAATCCTCAGGATAAATAAAAACAATTACAAACAAAAAAGATATTTGCTTTATAAAAATGAAATTTAATTATGCTATTACCACCAAAAAACTGGCTAGAGAGAGGGAAGAGGTTGGAGAAGTCAACATTCTGCAACAACAGCTTTTTTGTCCAAAAAATAAAGATTCATAATAGAGAACCTACCAGGTACTACATACTAGGTACTAGGTACTAGATAGATTCTACTGTTCAATATTTACAATTCTGTAAATATATATCTGTAGTCATTTATATTTATATATTTACAGTTTATGAAGAATATTTATATGATTTTTATAAGGAAGTATATAAATGTAGATTCTGAGCCCTTCTAAATCTTTTTCTATTTTCTCTTTAATTTTTCTTCTCTATTTCTCAATCTTTCCAAATGTAGAACAAGCCTTCCATTTGCTTGTCAGTCCTGACTTTGGAGAAGATCGATATACTCAGGAGATTTTTCTGGAATGAGATCTGCAGGGAAGTTCTGTGCTTCAGTGTTCTAACTATGCTTCAGTGAATTCCAAGAGGGAGCTATTCTTTCAAGTGTTTCAAACATGATGACAGAGAAATGACTGAAATACACTATTGCATATAGTTGAGACTGGACTTTTGTTGTACATAGTCAGAGGCAAAAATGAAATTTCTACATAATTTTCATAATGAAAAATTTTAAAATAGTGAAATATAGTGGTACATGTTGGCAATCTCAGTATTCCGGGAGGCTGAGGTAGAATGATTGCAAGTTTGAGCCTAGTCTGGGCAACTTAGTGACTTAGTGAGACCCTGTCTCAAAATAAAAAATAAACAGGGCTGGGGCTATAACTCAGTGTGCAGATGTTGAGTAATACAGAAAAAAAAGAAGGAGAAGCACAGTGAGGGGAAGGAGAAGAGGAAGAAGAGGAAGAGGAGCAAGGAGAAGGAAGAGGAGGAGAAGGAGGAAGAGGAAAAGAGTGGCAAAAAGAATGAAAAGAAGAAAGTAATCACAGAACTTTATTGTTTCTAAAGAATAAGGTGCTTAGGGGCCAGGGATTTAGCTCAGTGTTTCCACTGACTGCCTCACAAGTGCAAGATCCTGAGTTCGATCCCTGGTACCAAAAAAAAAAAAAGAAAAAAAGAATAAGGTGCTTAATTTTATAATCCTTTAAATAAATAATTTGGTATTATGATGATTTTACTCAGTTTTGTCTAAGTTTATGTATTTTAGCATTTAGTGTATGAGTTAACGTTAAGCCCAGAATTAAGTGTGGAATTCTGTATCATTATCTGGGCTGTAAGTTACAAACACGTTAAGCATTTATGTACAGTTCAATGTCTCTTATAAGAGGTATGCTTCTTCTTTTTATTATTGCTCACATTGTAAACAAAGTAACGTTTGCAGAGATCTTATTCTATGCTAAACCAGGAAACTATCTGCATTATACTTTTATTAAGATCTTGCCATATTGACTTGGCTCAATTGTGTATTAGTTTTAAATCGCCTTTCTTTTTACTACGTTTTGGAAATTTCAACAAGTTCTTTTCCCATTTCTGAATAAGATGTAAAATAACATCACTGTGATCCCCATGAAATAAATTTAAAAGAATACCTTCAGTTTAAAATGGTAATTTTCTCTTTTTCTCTCTCCCTCTGTCTCTACATCCAAAGAAGTTGCCAACATCTTTTGCATTTCTTTCTTGTTTTTCTATCTCCTCTATTCCATTCTTTTCAATATCCCTTTGCCCATTGTTTACATCAGTATAATGAATATCCAAACTAAGACTTCATTTTTACCCTTCCAACTAATTGTAGATACTAATGTCCCTGAACACTTCTGACCAACAGAAAACCATCAGTGGCTCACTATTTCCATACAAAGAAAATCTATCCAATTTAGACCATCATTAATGACTCAATTATATTTTTATATTGATTTTTCTCAGACATTTCTAACAGATTTCTTATTAATTAAAAAAGACAGTTTAATTATACTAACTATAGCTATGTCTGCACATTTTGAACAATTTTTTGCCACCATTTCTTTGTTCAACATCTTCTCTTCCTTTGGAAAATCTCTCTCTTCTCATGATGTTTTGACTGAACCATAACTACAATTGGAGCTCAGACTGACTGGCTTTGATATTATGTTCTTTCAATGGTAGCTCTAATAATATTTCTTAATGACACTACAATTTTCTGTATTTTATGTTAATTACTTGTGTACGTAGGACTTCCAGGAAACCATAACTCATTGAAAATAGATATGACTAATTTTTGTGTTTGAGATTGAGAAATAAATGTTTTTTTGTCTCCCCAGTTGTTCACATTCTCAATAGACAGCTGATAAATGACTGAGATACTGTTAGAGTGAATGATAAATAAAGAGGAAGGGCATTTTAAAATGGGCATTTAAGGCTCTTTTGAGACAATGATCTTATTTTTCTTTCTAAAGCAGTTATGAGATCATTACTATAGGGAAAGAGGAAAAAGAATAAAGAAAGAAATTCTAGGCCAGACCTGACATTTTGAAGAATAGATGTAGGTCATGACCACATTGTATTTAATAAGGGCATAAAGAGAAAATTCTGCTTTCCAATGTGGTTAGGGAAGAGCTGGAAACTGAAATGGGCTGGGGCAACTTGGTTTCTACATTTTTTCATAACAGCATTTTGCTGTTTAGGCTCAGGATTTGAGGCAGTGTGTTGTGAAGGAAGCTTGTAAGCTTAATTTAAGAACTGTTTACCAGAAGAAAAAAAAACTGCTTACCAGAAAAAATAATCTCTATAAAGTTGCAAAATAACTGCAGACAAGTAATACAGAAGAAGATAGCCAGAAGCCAAAAAAAAAAAAAAAGAAGTGGTTAAATTAAAAAGACTCCTAATCATTAAATAGACACATGAATTCTCATGGCTGGCTTCTCTAGGTATAGAGGGGTCAGGACATATTGAGAGCTGTTGAATCAAATCCAACAGTGAACCAGGTGAATTTATTATCAATAGGAAAACAAATGACTTGAATAGAGGAGGTACTCTAAAAACATCTGGAGAATCAAGTTACTATTAGATAAGTTGTAAATCAGCATTTCTTAGGACAATGCATTTAAATTGATTTCACTTATGGATTTGTATGTGTGGTGCTTAGGGGAATAGTAGCTATTAACAGAAGAAGGAGGAGACAATTCAGTGAATCTGACTCTTCTTTAATGCAGGTGAATAATTTCCAGGTGGTCTTTTTAAAGATAGTCTTTTACTTTCTTAAAAACACAGTAAAGGATCATTGTGAAATGACATGCCTTCAAGAAAATGGAAATAATAGCTACGCCATTTTGAGAGATATACCAATGCACTATAAATCACAAAATCTACCTTATTGACCAGCATGTGGCAGAATTATAATATTCTTTTGCACAATATTAGCTGCTCCTCAAATAATTACATATTTTAATTACCACTTTGCAAACAAAAAATTCAGAAAGAACAGAAAAATCATGAAATAATTGTGTATTTATTACTTAAACTATGTAACATTTATGTGGTGCTTACTCATTCTGATTTTCATTTGATTTTGTATTAATGTAGTGGGATAGGCAGGGAAATTTGAAAATCAGGAAAAATGCAAGAGAGAGAGAGCGAGAGAGAGCACATTTCTCAAGTTTACACACCTAATGGGTAAACAACTGAACCTACAAACACAGATTCATTGATCATTCAGTAGTAGTCATATTCAATCACATCAAAGTGATTAAATCCAAATGAAGTATAAGAAGACATATAGCAAAATTGGAAGAAAAAATCCTGAGTAAAGGCATCTTCATCGTGAGTAAAACATACCACTGGACTGGATTTCTTTACAGAGAATACAGGTATTTATATAAAATGTTAGAGTCACTGGGAAAGGTCAGCCTGAGCAATGGAAGTCTTTGTTGGGAAGAATCAGCATCATGTGGTAGGACTTCCCTTCCAGGAAAGTTTAGCACAGGTGAATGAAAATTAGGGGGAATGAACTTTGACTTTAACCAATGAGTACAGTTATGAAGGAGGTTTCGTAGCAAAGTAAAAAGGGAAGGCTAACCTTGATTAACAACAGCTATTATAACAAGCAATAATATCATTGGGTATTATTGCTACTATTATCGAAGTATTATTGTAAATTTCAGTGATGTAGAAATTTATTTGCAATTATAAGTGAGAAGCTGAGGTTCAAACAGGTTAAGTAATTTGCTCAAGGATATAACTAGCAAATAACTACAGGAATTGTGTGTACTAGATGTGTGTTTGCACTTTCAGCAGTAAGACACCATGAAACACTGTCTCTTCTTAATGCTTCCTGAAGGATGAATCTGACACCCATGATGCTGACAAATAAATAGGATGCTATTACCAGTGAGCTGCTGACCATTTTTATAAGTCCAAGATAGAAATAGGTGTGGGCTCAAGATGTTAAAATAAATTACTAATCATCATCTGCTTCATTCCCCAAAATGCAAAGTGAAACAGGACACAGGATCTGCACTTTAAAATCATGGGACTAGTTTTAAATAGGAAAGAATATGTTTAATTGAAGTTTTAGTCAATAAAGAACTAACAATGAGAAGTCTATAATTACACAACAAGGAGAGAAAATAAAAACAGAAAAATTTCTATTATGTGTACATTTGCTATTTGTTTTTTAATCAGTCTTTCTATATAAGCAGCACAACACAGGGACAGAATGGTCCTCAAACCAAGTTGAGACTGAAAAGGCCTTGGCATCTGTCCCTGGTGAAACTTGGCAAAAAGCAACCAAACCTTGATTCTGTGATTTTTATCTGTGGACTGGCCCTGGCCCCACACACAGACTCTTCCCTCAGGCCTATTTCCATCCACTTATGCCTTGTGTATAGCTGTAACAGAATCCAGTGGTTAGTAGCGAAGCAATTTTAGAGATTTCCAATTTAAAGCCCAGATGATTCAACTAAAAGTGTAAGTTAGTTCCTGAGACCAATGAAAGTGTGAGGTTATCAGGACTGTGTGTGCTGTGGTTCTCAGATGTCTGAGGGCCAGCAAAGGAAATGTGCCTGTGCCTAGAAAGAATCACTCTTAGCTACAGCTGCTTAAAATACTGACCTGAAATAACAGAGTCCTAAATAAAATGGAGTCTCATTTCTTCTCATGCAAAAGTTGGGGGAGAGAAATTCTCTTGGTTGTCAGAGACCCAGGAGGTTTCTTCCTGTGGCTCTGACATCTCTCCAGTGTTGTCCACATCTTCCTGGTTTCCCATGGTTTGTCCACATCCTTTTTCCAGGAAGCATTATAGGGGAAGGGGTGTGTTCCCCTCTCCACTTTGAATTTCAGACATCTCATTGGGCTGAACATGGTCACAGGTCACATCCATCTGCAAGAAAAACAGAAATGCAGTCTTTATTCTGAGTGGCTATGTGAGCCATTGAAAAATGCTATTATTCTGAAGGGCAAGACTGGATTAATTTGACTATGGAAACCTCGCCATCCTGGTATGGGCACATTCTCTTAGGATTTCTCTCTTTTTACCACTATAATTTTCAATAAAACCACACTCCAGTCATTTGCTAAAAAGTGCACTTTAGTGTTCTTGCCATACAGACATTCTCAAATGTTTCATCTGGCCATTTTATTAAAGTTAGTATTTGGGGCAGTCCAGATGGGTGTGTTTAGCTGTGGTAAAGCAGCCTTCTTTTTTTAAAGGAATTGCCTGCACAATGGAAGGACAGTGTTGTCAGATGGACAAATGGTCCATTTTGTAGACTACATTAGATCAGGTGATCTCTGAGGTGAACAGGTTAGGTGGGGAAATATTTTAGTTAGTGAAATGATGAAATTTTAAATAATATTCCCAAATAGAGAAAGAGAAAAGGCTTTTCATGAAAATGTAGCAATCTCAATTGTAGCTGGTAATGTTAGACTGGTTGGAGAATTATTAGAAGACATAGAAAAAAATACATAAAAATATTGAAATGTAGAACCCATATCAGCTGTTAAAAAACACCCATGACAGTGATAAAAACGGAGAAAAATAAATGGTTCATTAAAACCCCCAAGGGTAGCAAGAGTGGCAGAATATTCTTTAGAAACATCAGTCCAATAAGGTTACTAATGAAGAGGTATTGCACCCCATACCTTTCAAAATGTTTTTCTGTTCTCTTATTTCAACTTTAGAAAATAAGAATATCTGTATTCTGAACAACAGAACACCCTGAGCTTTTTCAGACTTTGGCAATTATGCTCGGCGGTATTTTTAGAGAGCCTTACTTTTTATCATGATATCATCACAAGTTGAGATTATTTGAGGCCCTCTTGGCACTATACTCTGTATCTCAGGACATTTAAAGAGAATTATTATTATTTTTTTATTGCAAGTGAAAGCACTTGGGAAAATAAGGCCCTTTGAGTTTTCCACATATTTTACTGCAGATTAGATTTGACTAAATCTGGATTTACTTGAAAGAAACTTTATAACTACTCACATAAAGATAGCTTTCATTCCATGTACACCTACATGAATACATTGCATACACATCTGTTTACATATGTACTGATTCCAGGAAAGAGTGAAATTTATCTCACTGTTTAATAATTGTTGCACAAAAAACTTTACTGGACATATGAAATTATTGGTTTTTCAGATTGCTTAGAGTGCTAGTTTTTCTCTGAATTATAGAATGCAGTTGAGTCTGCTGTGACATTGAAAGAAAACCAGCAGGGTTTTCTTTTCAAAAGTTTTCAGTTTTAAAGTCTAAAGTAGAATGAAAGTCATTTTGTCTTCAGTTATGTGTATTGTAAATCTGTTTTTAAGTAACTAATATTATGATGTTACTTTCAAACAACCTCTAAGATTTTCTTCTTTTGTCTTAAATGGTGACAGAAGCTACTCATTCCAATTCTAGTTCTCTCTAACTAACTTTGTATATAAAAAGCATTTTTATTTTTCAAAATTCTATGAGCATTTGTTATTGGTATCTTATTATTTAAGCATCTTTTTCGTAACAATTTGGATAATGGCCAAGACTTTTTGGTTAAAGCATTAATTTATTTTTTTAAAAAAATAATGGCAGTATTTTAGGGTTTACTGTGGATTATAATCTATTTCTGGAAGTATTTAGCAGGGAAAAAAGCAACTAAGGGAAATTTCAAGTTTTTGACCAGCATCTTTAAAATAGAAGAACATCATTTCCCTCAGGGAAACGATGAACAAACTAACAGTAAAGTCATTTAAAAAAATTTCAACAGAGAACATTCACAGATATATAAACGATAAGAAACATCTTTTAAATTTTACTGTCTATTTCACCAAGATAGTATGAGAGACACAATATAAATAAAGAGCAAGTTAAAAGATAGATAATAGGAAATAGGGAGATAGAGTTTCTCAAATGGGAAGGTGCTCAGGAGATGGAGGGAGGGGAAAGGGAGGGGAGCAAAGGGGACAGAAAAGGAATTGAGATGTGTTATGGACATGTACCAACTCCACACAAGAAATGTAATCATAATGTGCTGCAAAATATACAAATAAAAATAAAAACTGAAGGAAAAATAGTTTAAAATCAGTTAAGACCTTGAGCCTCCTGTAGTTAGTTTGAGAATAAGAGTAAGATAGCAATCACTGAGAACAAACCATCTTGGAGAGAGAGCATGCTCATTCTTAAAGGTGAATTTGCTTCAGGAGTCCAACAAAGAAATTTTCTCCCAGGAAAGATCTGATACTATCTACAGTGCTTTAGGAGGAGATATTTTTGTACATTAAATTCAGACTTACTAAAGCAAACATTTTCAATGCTATGTTAAGGAATGGCTCAGTCCCCTTTCTCTCCCTAGCCATCTCAAATCACTGTTGTATACAAATCAAACTCTATAGGGAGCAGAATCTGTCCCATGAGATCATAGGAACACTGCTCGACACCTGCAGTGTGTGCAACTCCTCATCCCAAAGACTGTTACCTGAGCTCTTGTGGTCAAGGGTTCCTTTGGGAGGCAGCTCTCCACTTGGGCAGAGCCCAAGGCCAGGGTCAGTATACGCTGACACCTTTCTGTTATAATGGTCAAAACCATAACAGCCATCTTTATGTGTCTTTTATTGAAATATTGTTTCTGTAGCCCAAATGGCCTCTGATTACCTTTTTTTTTCTGAAGCCTTAATCCTTGATTTTTTTTTTTTTTTTTTTTTTGGTGCCAGGAATCGAGCTCAGGTCCTTGAGCTTGTGCCCTTAATCCTTGATTTTAAAAGAGGTCCTGTGATTTTGTAAAGTATGGGTTCTTCACTTACAAGCTGCCTGCTTATTTACCAAAGCTTCTCAACCCCATTGCAGAATAATGCAGCAAAACTATACAGGGTGGATCCCATCCAAGACAAGGGACAGTCTAGAGACAATCTAGAGAGAAATCTGCCAACACCAATCCTGAACTATCTAGTTCAGATAGGGTGCACTTGTGGGAAATTGAACATCACACCATACAGAACTCTTTCCAAAATTGATGATAATATGTTTTATATGAAAAAGAGAATACAAGCCTATAAAGCAACACAGAAAAATGAGGTGATCATATTGCTCATATTGTTGCAGAGAAAGACTGCATATGGTTTATATCCGTTGGTGGGGGTCTCTTCACACTTCCAGTATCCAAAGTAAAAGTGGCCAGTGCCTTGGTGTTGTCACCACCTCCCAGAGAGCGGCTCCTGTCCAGCGCCTTTGCAGCTGGCCACCTCCAGCAGGACCAATCTTATTTGTTCTATGTGTGCTATGTCAGGAGAAATGTTGGAAGACACAGCCACACGTTAATAGAACATTAACTGTCAAAATAAAGCAAGGTCATTTATGACTGGAAATATTTGAGCAGCAGAAATTGTAGGAAAACCAAAAGATGTTTTTTTGTGGTAAGACTATTGTCCTGTCCATAAGACAGAATGAAAGATAAATACCCATGTGGGTGTGCACACACATTAACACACATGTGTGCACACCCATACATCCTTCTCAACAGGAAAAAATGTATTTGAGAGTACGGGAGAGGGACAAGCAGACCTGCCACAGCACATTCATTTCCTGTTAAAAAATGATTTGTAGCTAGTCTCATTGTCAAATCACTGAGAGACAGAGGGGAAGTGCCTGACTCTCCACCTCCAGATGGGGGTGTGGCTTGGTCAGTGGCTATCTTTCTGCTTCACCGCTTCCCTTTGCTCTCACTCAGCTCCAAATGGGACAACTTGCTTCAGTGTCCTCCCTGTCGATGTCAAGGCCACTCTCCTCCACTCCATTGTATTCCAACATGGGTGCAGCTTGACTATCAGTGCAGTGCCTGTATCTTGCTTCTGCCACTTCATATGCTACTGTTGCCTTTTTGAAGGGAGGAGGTACTGGGCCTGGCTAAGATCAGTGTGGGGGGGGATTTGGGCCTATTGTTAACATACCCAACCCCCACAGCTAGCTTTCCAGAAGATTCCCTGCTTTTAGCCCTGTCCCTCATGCATACTGCTACTCTATCAGCATCACTCTAGCACTCTATTCACCTCTCAGGTTAGTCTAGGAGAGCTCTCTCCAGTGCACCAATCCCCACTTCCCCTGTGCTGCCACACAGACCTTGTTATAATAAAGATTCACTTTGACGGTCCTATAAAGCTGCTTGCGATTTATTCTTCTGTAGTATGGGCTCCAAAACTTCTACATATCTACTTGGGAATCTTGTCCTGAGTAATGTGGACAGAGCAGTCATTTCAAAAGAAATAGAAGTAAACAGTAAGAAGTAAATACTAAGAACACTAAGCACTGAAGAGCTCCAGAGACTAGCAGCCCAATGAAGATCAGCAGCAGAGACTAGCACCCAGAAGAGTCAACCTACACTATTTACCACAAGCTGGCCTGACATGGGACATGGTGATAGCCAACAGCTAGCTGTGTCAACTATTGGCATCCAGCATTATCTGCACCTGCCCAATTCACAATTCCCATCTGAACTGAGCAAAAAGAAAACCCTAGGCTGATTGACAACTGTAGCATGCAATAATGGAACCTTGGAAATTAAATACACACACACACACTCACACACACACATACCACCTCCCACTTACACTAATGATCAATAGAATTCATGGAAAACAGTTCATATCTGAAAAAAATTGACTCAGAAGCCTCCTTTATCTTCAAAAATATGGAAAAGCAAGACCTCACCATTTCATTGTTGTTTAAATCAAAAGCACTGTTCATCACACGGGGATGGGTTTCCTCATATAATTTAAATGTCCCCTTTGAAGCAATGATTTTTCTATTGATTCTGGATCTCACGTTTTCAGTTAGGTGGGCAGGCTTTCTACATACTCTTTTCCTGCCTTGGATGAAATGAGATTTCTTCACATTATTTTCAGTTTATTTTTGAGATAAAAATGTGAAATAAATGTTTTGGACTTGGAGGGAAATTCCTCTTTATATGATGGTGATTTAAAGATTTAAATACTCCACTGCAGGACAAATCTAATTGTAGTCCAAAGGGACTTCCCAAAGGGACTGTCCTGTTTTCCTGTTTGGTCTGTTTGGAAATGAGGCTGTGGCAAGTACTGTCTGATTTAGGCTTCTCCTAATCCTGCCACTTCTTATCTTTCATACATCAGGGGCTCTTGCTACACTAGACGCGTGTCTAGGAAAGCCTATGAATGAGTATAGATCTAAGAGAGTGATAAACAACTTTGAGTTTTTCCACATTACTTAATACTGTCTTTTTTTTGGTACTGGGGATCGAACTCGGGTCCTTGAGCTTGTGCAGCAGGCGGCAAAACCACTGAGCTAAATCCCGGCCCACTTAATACTTTCTATATCCCACAAAAATCAGGAAAGAAAAAGATTAACTGACCACTTTTCTTTTTTCATTCAGAGTGAATTATCTGTATTAGAGTTCCATGGATTAACTATAAATTCTTACATCTTAGATGACTTTCATTGAATACATGGGCTTCAGTGGGAAAACTGACACTCATTTATGGCACTAAAATGGTAGCATCAGGAAACCTTTAAGAAATAAGGAAGCAATGTCCCATTATTTTATTCCTTAATTTTTTTGTTTATTGTGTATAAGTGAGTTCACACTCATTTTGATTTTCTTAAGAAGCTGAGACTTAGAAAGGAGCGACCTACTCTGACTTACCCAATAAGTTTCCCCAAAGAGGTGTGGTTAGAATATATATTATGGATGGCCTCATTCACATTGCAGGTAGGCTTGGTGCTGGGCTTGGGCACTAGAGATATGGTTTCTGGGTAACATATTGCTGTCTCAAGCCCACTAAGCCATGTCCCAGGTGATGGAGCTCCCCACCCTTCAAAAGGTGGTTTCAATTCCTTTCATCTTCAGCTTGGAAGGCCAGTTACCCTGGTGCTTGAGAAGTTGACCTGGTTTGAGCTGGCTCATGGCTTGCTGGGCTCAACCTGGTGTGGATCTCACCCAGATCCTTGCCCAGAGGCAGCGACACAGCACTTCTGGAGAGTGGGCTGATTTGTTTCTTATATTTCTAGAATGATCTGACCTGTATAGACTGAGAAGTCAACCTGGGACTTTTCTCCCTCAATGATCATTACTGTATGAAACAATTCATCTGGGATTACATTCCAGCTGAACAGTGGAGGTAGGCAGGCTGTGTGTGCTATGTGTAGTGATATTTATATTTATATATGATATTTATAAGTGATATTTGTTTTTAATTTCTTCTTGACTATCCTTGAGCAAATAATCACAATTTTAATTAAGCTCTCTAATAGCTTGCCTTCATCTATTGTATTGTAGTGATCAGTTTGCACATGACTTTTCTTCTAATCACACATTGTATGACAAATTCTCTTTTACAAGTTAAAGATCATAGATTGTCAGTTCTTGCTGGGCAGGGATCTTGGCTGACTTATGCACCTTGATGTTTGAGTGGTCTTTATGTTGTAAGCGCTCAGTTTTACCTGTCGACTGAACTAGTAAGTGAAGGGTGACTTTCTCAGAGTCTCACAGTGGGTAAGGGATACTGTGGCCCATTATCACTGATAAGTTGTTATTAAATTCCTGTTTAGAGGTCTAGAAGTCTTAAGTGAAATAAATAGGACACACGTGTAAATACCAAATAGTTTCTCTAGTGTGAGAAACTGAAAGTCTAAATAAGGATTAAAATGATTAAAATGGGGCCGGGGATTTAGCTCAGTGGTTTTGCTGCCTGCTGCACAAGCACAAGGATCCGAGTTCAATCCCCGGTACCAAAAAAAAAAAAAAAAGATTAAAATGAATAATTGATAATTTGAAATAGGAAGGAAAGGCCGAAAGCGGTAGGGGTGATGGGAGGGGAAGGAGAAAGGAAAGAAGGGAAAGGAAAAATTATAAGAAAAGAAAAAAAAATGGAAATGAAGTCTATGTAAATAGTTCATAGGGTGAAGGGAGCACAGGGAATGGGGAAAAAATAAGAACCAAGATATATCATGTACAGCTACAAGCACCCAATGATAACTGTAAATGTATTGTACCAATAAATGAGTTTAATGTACCAATACAATGTACCAATAAAAGAATTTAAGGAAAAAAAATTCCTGCTTAAACATATTCAATGATGAGAAATTCATTAACTTCTAAGTATTTGTGGTGCATATTCTTTCTGATTAAATTTTGTTTTTGACTGTTTACAGCTCCTTAGTGCCTTCTTTTCTAATTGTGCTGATGAAAGTATTATTGCTGGGGTTTTAGGGATGGACAGGTCTAGGGCAGTGGTAGTGAACTTATGGCACACATACCACAGCCAACTGTTTTCATTTAAAGCTCTAAAAGATGCACTAACACTGGTCTAGGGTAGGTGTCTCATAGCATCTATACCCCTGTTGGTGGTAACTGGTCCCAGAAACAACCGCTGCAAAAACAAAACCATGGTTCTCCATTAAACTCACAAATAGAAGATGGAAGGAGAAGGCTGCTTTCTTTCCTTTGTAATTTCAAACTCTAGCAAGCCTTATGCTTTCACTGGCCCTCTCATCTCTCACATATCAAGAGGACTCTTGAGTAAGAAACCAAACACAAAATAGATTAATGCTCAGACACAGAGACGTACCATGACAGGTATTTAGATCTTTAAATCCACTGTGCTTAAACTAGCTCCACTGTTGGGATTCTCAAGTGTGTAGACTAGTATGTTTCTCCTTTCTTTTCTATCTTTCCTTTTCTGATGCTAGGGATTGAACCCTTGTTCATGGTAGGTAAGCACTCTACCACTAAGCTACATTCTCAGTACCTTGTCCTCTCCCATTCCCTTCCCTTCCCTTCCCTTCCCTTCCCTTCCCTTCCCTTCCCTTCCCTTCCCCTTCCCTTCCCTTCTCCCTTCCTTCCTCTCTCTTTCTTTCTTTCTTTCTTTCTTTCTTTCTTTTTTCTATCTTTTATTGTTCAACTGGTAAGCAAAAGAGACTTGACTTTTATGACCACTTATTCAAAATAATATAGTTTTGACTTTTAAAACAGTTTTCCTTATAGGAAATCTGCTCCAATTTGGGGGAACAGGTAGTACTAGTTTGACTCTTCTTTTGTATAATGATTTTTCTATGTTTTTTTGAAGAGTTAAGCTGGATTATCAATTTGAATGGCTTGATAGCTGTCCAGAGGATTAGTAAAACACACTTCTGGGTTAGTGGTGTGCCATGGAGGCATCCCTTTAGGAACTTTATCTGGTTCTCTCCTATCTGTTCTGCTCCTCAGCTCTGATGAAGTGAAGAGCTTGCTATGCCCAGCCCTTACATCAAGATGTTCCTGCCTTGGAGTTAGATTACCCTGAACTGAAAACTCTAAAATTATGAACCAATGAAACCTTTCCTCTTCAAATTGCAGGTGTCAGGTGTTTTGTCCAGCAAAGGGAAAGCTGACTAGCATACGTGTAGAGAGCTACTCCACCTTTCCTCAAGAATTGGCTTAAGTCACTTCTCCAGGATATATCTAATTCTTTCAACTTGTCTTCATATGATTCTGTGCCTCATACAATTTTAACATTTCAACACATCCCCATTTCCCCTCAGCTACCTTAGAACGAGAGAGAAAAACATTTTTCAGAGCAAGGTAACATACAATGATAATTTCTTTCATAAATTGTATTCTTTCACTCTTCCTAAATTCATTGATTTTTTCCATTCTTAAATATCATAACACACAATTGACTTTTAATAGAAATATTATCAATTGTAATTCCAAAGCCTGATGTATATTTTAAAAATGAAATTAGCCTCCCCAGATCTTCAATAATATTTTTTGTTTTTAACTGATTTTCACAAATATTTCAAATTAGCTTCAATTTAGTTGAAAATGTTCTATCATCTTTTCTACTTATTAATATCTATTTTGAGTCCATTAAGAAAAATATTTTCTATTTCATCTTACTTTATATTTTCACAAGCTATGTTTAAAGATTATCTTATATTTTATTTTGAAATAACATTAAGGAAATTCAAAAATTTTATAGCAAAGTGCTATTTATAAGTCCCAAATAATATTTAATAGCTTTCTTAAATGAATTGAAAATTATTTATGAGTTATTTCCTTCCCTAAAATTTTATTCATCTTGATGGTCCATGATTGTTAGTGTAATGAATGTGACTTTCATTGGGTTCTTGTATGAGACACTAGAAAAAAGAAAAAAAAAAAGAAAAACAATTTCTACTTTGTCTGATTGTCAAATTATTTTGAGCAGTGCTTATTTTATTTTTTCCCATATTAAGCATAAGAGAAGACTCATTGGCAAATCATAAAAAAGTATTAATGCTGAAAGGCGAGCACTTCCAAAGCAGCATTTCTTCAGGAAATAAAAAAATGTGAGGTCAGTACCCCAGTGACTCTACAAGCTCTGCTGTTTCTGTTCCTCTCTCTCTCTTTCTTTACAGAAAAAAAAAACCTCTAAAAGATAATCCAGATAATCAGGGGATACACATGCTGTCCTATTTATCTCAATTTTTCAGACATAAATATAAACTTGAGTTATTAACTCCACATTTTAGTCACAGTCTTAGTTGAATTCTTAAATGAATGAAAGTTCAGGAGATAAAGTGAAAGGTATTCTGGACTGGGTATATGCAGAAAGGGCAGGTTGATAGCAAGGGATCAGAAATGCAGCTCAGTCTAGTAACTGCAAAAGCATTTTTAACTTAAATGTGCCTCTTTAACAAAAGGTTAATTTTGTTGTAAATTATATTAACTTTATAAAATAATAGTTTTTGGCATTTTAGATATATTTTTGGGAAAAATTCTAAGCAGGCTTGTATTAAAAAAATAAACATTTTGGGCTGGGGATTTAGCTCAGTGTTTTCGCCGCCTTCTGCGCAAGCTCAAGGACCTGAGTTCGATCCCCAGTACCAAAAATAAAAATTAGAAAAATTAAAAAAACAAATAAACACTTTGAAAAATCAAAAGACAAAAGCAAGTGAACAAACAAGTCACTTGAAATGAGATTGTCGAAGATGCCAGCAAACATTCTGAATTATGCTGCATGCTATTTCCGTCATGGACTTGCAATGAAAGGAAGTTGTTGGTGCTTTTTTTCCCTGTGCTTCAAATGACAGTCCCTGGAGCACCGATCAAAGCTTCTAATTCCCTGTGACAATGTTGCAGGAGTTTCATCAGTCTAAGCTACATCTTGGTGGTGCTTATGCATTCATGCCTTTTGGTAAATGGAGTAATATTATTCTAAGTTATTTTAGACCTGATCTAAAACTAGATTATTTTGAAACACACTGATCTCCCGCATCATGAATATGGCTTATTGGCAGTGTTGTGAGTTTTGGAGGTACATTTGATTCAGAACCCAGCTCTATTACTTTGTGATGTTTGGCAAGTTACCTAGTAACTCTGAATTTCAATGACCTCATCTGTGAAATGAGAATAATTAATTTCCAGGGTTGAATATTAAATGAAATAATTGTGAAGAGAACCTAGCAGAGTTCCTAGTGAACTGCCAGGTACCCAATAAAAAAACAATTTCATTAGACTACATGCTGTTACTCTGTGGAAAATAATTAGCTTTTAACTAGGTTTTATCATGTTATTTTCCTTAATTATTTATAACTGAATGGTCTTTATAACTATAATTACAAAGTATATGGGTAGTTAGCATATAAAACTGACTGAATATTTTTGTTTCTTGATAGAAAATCATCAACTCTGAATTAACATTTGATTTTCTGGTAATAATAGGATTAGAAAAAGGCCAACCAAAATTTAAAAATGTGAAGAGTTTTAAATGACCAATATTATTTATACATTTATTGAATCGGGAATATAGACTAGTTGATTATTAATATCACTATTTACCAAAATCTATGCTTTGTAAAATGATAAATCATATTTACAAATCTCTTAGTAATTTTAAGTATGAAAAGAAAATAGCTATATAGAAATGTCTGGAAAACAGTAAGTTATCTAGTCTTAATTTGCATCGATATGGTTGAAAAATAACTTTTTATTTGGCAGTATGATAACTGTAAATGTAAGTTTCTCCCATAAAAATTTGTGATTGAAAGTACTATATAAAACAATACTGTGTTTCATAAATTTTTGAAGTCCATGCCCAAAAAATCCTGCATTATTGTGGGGTATAAAGTTTCTTCAGGACTTGTGTTACCTAAAGATTTGTGAAATCCCAGACATTATTTAACTCAATTTGGTGCCATGTATGCAAATGCTGTGCTCCTCCAAACTTATGATCCAAACTTTCAGATGATTCTACATTCCCCTTCTACACATTAAGTCTATGTAAACTTTAGGCTACTACCACAACTTTTAGTAGAAAATCTAGCATTGGGCAGGGGATTTAGCTCAGTGGTTTCACTGCCTGCTGCTCCAGCGCAAATGCAAGGACAAGAGTTCGATCCCCGGTACCAAAAAAAAAAGAAAATCTAGCATTAAGTAGTTTAACTTTGTGTTATTTGGATGGTCTACAGAAACTTTAAATGTTTCCAAGAGAATTAGACAATAAGACTTAATTAACCTATCAAAGGGAAAATAAATCTATTATCATTGGTCAGAGAAATTGTTATTTGATTGTAATCTACATTAAAGCCTTTTACTCTGAGCCCTCATTTCTTTATTCATGAGGAGAGGGATGTGGATTTTCCCTCTTTCCAGAGCTGGATGAAGACATTTTCATGTCTCCTCTTTTCAGATCTGCTCAGATAAAACCCTAAACCAAAAGTGATATATTTAAGTGAAGATCCTGTAAGAGAGACAGGGGGTGACATTTAGTATGTACCACAAAACTTCTCTACATTGAATATTTTTGTTGTCTCTGAATTTTCCTCTGTTACATCACTAGTGCTCTTCTTCTGTATCTTTTCTTGGGTTACTCTGTCCCTTTTTATTGGCTTTTTTATTTTGCCATCCAGATTTTTTCCTTACCATATCTTATGTGGGTCAATTTTCTCAAAACCTTTGATTAAGTAGATAATCCTTTTCATCACAATTTGTTTGTTATTTTGATGTAGGAGTCTTTCTTCTAAAAAATTCAGAACTTCTGAAAATGATTTTAATTTTCCATCTCTTGCTGCTTTTATTTCTATTAAATCATAGAAAGTAGAGACAGCTGTAAAAATTAATTAAAAATCAGAACTTGCAGTTTATTTCTCCAAGTTCATCAACACTATTATCATGGAACTACTAAGAATTTTAAGAAATGTACCTGTATGGAGCCACCTATTACAATAAAATACTGAGAAGTTGCTTGTTATTTGGTAAACTTTTATCTGAATCTGCATTCTAATACAAAGCTTAAAAATAAGTACTACTGTAGATTCTGCAGAAAATTTCCAACATCCCATGATGTTCACCACAATCACTTTCTTGAAAAGGGAGAAATAATGAACTGACAGGGATTCTTACTCCAGACTGATTGCCTTAAGACGAAACTGACCAAGTCCTGGGGTGTACAATGTGTTAACAGCCAGGCAGCCTCAAAGATTGCCAACTTAAGGGAGGAAAAGACTTTGAAGTAGACAGCTTTTCATGCTTTCAACATATTCCCTTGTCGAATTTTAGTTTTGTATATTGCTTTTCCAAGTTTTCCTACAGATGTTACACACTAGCCTTTTTTCTCAGGGAAATATGGCTTGGAGTATGACAGTTTAGACAATTTGTATGCAGACATCAA
Organism: Heterocephalus glaber; assembly: GCF_000247695.1. The sequence continues at coordinate 426,815 of NW_004624920.1, forward strand.
GATCAAAACATGGACACATCAACTCAATTTTACAAAATGTCTTAGTATGTCATTTCAAGATGTTGGATTCATTCAAACAGCTGCTTCTGTCTAGTTTCCACATTCTTCAAATATTAGCCTTGAAATCTTACATAACTTTTAGTCTAATGCTCATTTGGACTAGTACTTAAAGACTTAAATATTTGACTTTTTGGTGAATAGATTATTGATCAATCAGTGAAAGAATCAATAGAACAAGTATTCTCTGTACAATTCTCTTTAAAATTAACATATGGATAATGGAGTGCCTAAGAATCTTTCAAGAAAGAAATAATATATAGTTTGTGTATTACACAATTGATAGAAGAGTATTGTTAATATAGTGGGAATAGATTCAGAATTCAGATTCCCCTTTATTTTCTATGGAAGACAGAGATGGCAGGTTTCAAATCATTCAAGATGGAGACCCAAGCAAAGGCATGGAGGATTTGAAAGAAAATAGACACCTATGAGCAAGGAGAATGTAATACTAGCATATATTGCAGTAATACTGAGAATAGAAAATTAATGCAAAGAAATTATGAAAAATTAATTTCCTCTGCCATTTGAACTGGATAATTACTTAGCACATTCATGTTAACATCCAGGTAACATTTTATCAACATATTTATTTAGTTATGTTAATGAAACCTATCACAAAAGGCTGAAAACAAAATCAAAAGGAACCAAAATGCTGACCTGAACTACAAAATAGAAATATTGTAACAAGAGATTTTGGAGAAGAATGTGAATTGTGTTTAAATGAGGAGAGGAAAGGAAAAAGAAACAGAAGGCCCCCGGTCTTGGAGTACTACTACGTTCCACATTAACTCACTACGTCATTCAGAAACAGCATTAACAGAACAATTGGGTGTCTACCTGTCCCTTCAAAGGACACAATTGACAAGATCCGGGGGAGCTTCTGAGAAGGTAGTGAGGACATCCAGCACACTGTTATTCTACAGTTATAGACAGGGCCTTGCATGTGACTTTTATTTATTAGAATATGCTTTTAATTAGTAACTTTAAGATTTAGACATGACGGTTTCAGATGAATTAATGTGGTGATTCTAAGATGCCTTCAATGGCAGCTCTGAAAGCTTTCAAGTTTTCACTTACTGGGGAAAATGGATGTATCCTTAGATACACATCGGCTCTTAAAGATTTCATGTGTTTCTGAATTAGTGTGAATTGAGAGAAGCATTTGGTAGAGTGGGGCTTTTGCCTTGATCAAACAAACTAGACATTTCAACAAATAAACTCATGGATCTATGAATGCATTATTATTTTTTCTCTAAAGTGACTAACATCCCAGGACTAGTTAATTAGAAGCTGGTGAAACAGACAAGGGAAGATAATGAGAGTTCTGTTGATGAAGTTCTTTTAGGCCGATGGGTGCTAAGGCTAAAGGAAGGTATGTTTATTGGAGAAAAACAAAAATACAACAAAACAGAAAACTTCTTGGAAACAGAAACTTCCTAGCATCTCTGAAAACATTTTAATCAGATGAGATCAGGGTGATCAATTTTTGTCATAATTGGGTAGAATTTATGTATATGAAAGAAATAGAACTATTGTGTGGTTTCTAGTCTATCAACATTGGTTCACTTGTCAATTAATTAATTAATTAAGAAATGCCATTGAGCATCTCTTTATTCCAGTCTTTGTGGTAGGCAATGAAAGCAGTAGGACAGAACAACAAACCAGAGATATAAGACCCCCGTGGAACTTATGTTTTACTTTAAGATCTTTCTATCTTTACTGAAAACTTCTCCCAAATATGTTAAAAGTAGCTATAATCTACATTTTGTATTTCTTTATTCTTTCCATAATTCTTCCCCAATTTTAATACAATTTGGAAATATTTTTTAAGACAGAAGCAAATATTTTGAGTCAAGTGGTAATATTTAGAACCTTTGACTTTTTGTACTTAAGGCATAATCATCTGTTTTTTCAGAGGGGAGAAGCACATTCTTGTGGTCCTGACATCTTGCTGAGATGTTCTCATAGGTTTAGCAGCATCCAGGCCTTGTAGTTAGCCCTCCTTCTTTGGTCTGCATTGCTTATCTCCCTGGGCCATCCTGAGCAGCCACAAAGTCTCCCTCCTTAAATAGGCTGCTACTGCCAGGCTCTATTTCCAGCCTGGAATTTCCTCTCCTTTTGCAGTCAAGTCTTTCTAAATATTTCTCCCAACAATAGTGAAACTTAAAAAAGATAGAAAAGAATATTGGCTCTAAGTGTCTATATTTGTTATTTTACAATTAAATGTATTCATTTATTGTCTTCTGTTTTTCTTCATAGTAGTCACTCTGGGTTAGGCCATAGTTTATATTTTCCTTTAGAGATTTTGTGTTTTGCGTAGCTAAGACATTGTTTATGCTACTTAAATCATGAAGATAAAAATGATCAAAATAGGTTGAGTGCTGCTTAAGCCAGGAATGAGTTGTAAATTAGAGGCAACTTAATTTGTAGTTAAGATCATGGGCTATGGAGCCATACTGCATTGTTTTAATTCACAACTGACCTTGGACATAGTTTGCTCATCTATCAATAGGAATAATAATATCATGCACTTCACAGATCGCCATGAAGTGAAAAAGTGAAAACACTCAAAACATTGCTTGATGTACAGCATGGTCTGTATGTTAATAAAATTATTGTTTTCATTATTGAGGATAAGATTACAGGGAAAGAACATTCCTAAACTGAGAAGTATAATTTTACAGAATAGGTTAAAGTTTGGAATTGACTTATATGTTAGTTGTACCTGTGACTTCTTTGAAAAAATTTAGTATGACACCAAATAAAAAACTTTTTGAAATAAATAGGACAGACGTGTAAATACTGAATAGTTTCTCTGGTGTGAGAAACTGAAAGTGTAAATAAGGATCAAAAAGTATAATAGATAATGTGAAAAAGGAAGAAAAGGTCCAAAATAGAAGGGAAAGTGGGAGGGGTTCAGGAAAGGAAAGAAAAGAATGAAATTAATATGAGAAAATGAAAAACTGGAAACAAAGTCTTTGCAACTAGGAAGGGGTGGAGGGGTTGAAGGGAGGGCAGGGGAGTGGGGAAAAAATAAGAACCAAGATAGATTATGTAAAGACACAATTTTCTAATGATAAATGTCATTTTATTGTATACCTAAAATGTATCAATAAAATTAATTTTTAAAAACTTAACTAATTAGTAATATAATTTTATAAAATAAATGCATTATTAAAGTTTCCCCTCTGAAGTAGGAATTACATAATTGGCAGTTTGAGTTTGCTTTTCTGTGAGCTTCCTACAGACATACTTTGGCAAATTTCATCTTGTGTTAGCTTTTCTCATTGGTTTATAGGATTTCTTGTGTATTTGGTGTATTAAGAAAGGACCTCTACTTCCCTGGATTCTTTCCATGCAGCGAAAGAGTTGACACTATTGTTCTCTGCCCATCCTTTATTTCTTCATTCAAACAAAATTTTTCATTATTGAGATTAGAAGAATTTGACCATTATCTTTGTGGCTTTTTTCTGAGCCTCTTTTCCTAGTGACAGAAAGATAAGAACACATGCATGGGGCTGCTCTGCACAGACCTCTCAGGTGGAGAATATTTCTTAACGGAAGAAGGCATGATTTTACTCCAACACTTTATGTTCTATTTTACTGCTTGAGTTTTCCAAGCTCTCCATACAGCATACATATCCACTCCATAGAATATATATATATATCATAGGATTTTCCAAAACTATTGGGTCTGCTGGTAAAATGTTCTTCCACATATATCATATACATATGATGCTCATATATCTCAACCAACCTAGCTAGGCTTCACAGAAGTCTGGAAGCCTTATTGTGGATTACCTGGTAAATGGATCAGAGCAGCACATTCTAAAATAAATGAGTTGACTCCTAAATCCAAAAGTCCACCAGTCATTGTGCTTTCTCCTCATGGTGGGATTTCAGAGTTCTGCAAATTGTCTCATATTGGAGAAAATATTCTGACTTTCCTTCACACTGCCAGACTCCTAGAAACCTCACAGACATAACAGAAAACAGGCCTCAAACTTCCTCAATTTGTCCCCTACTGTCTAGGATTATGTTTCTTAAGAAGCAGAGTACTTGCTATTCATGCAAAATGTCACAGATACTTGGTTTCATGTGAAGTTCTGTGGGCTACTCTGTGATGACCAGAGTTCTTTTTAGATTGTACTGTGATAGAAAGCAGAAGTACCAATAGAGGCCTGAGGAAAGCCATGGGAGGTTTACCACCCTTGCCATAGGATGGCAGATTTTCTGACAGGGATGAGGAAAGGTACTTTCAGGGTCAATAGCTAGCGTGTATGATGTGGCAGGAGTTTGTTAATCTTCTCTAATAAAGACACTGTAATTACCATCATGACCTGATTTCTACTCAGCCAGCTTTGAAGACCCATATAGCTCTTATGTAGGCAAAACAGGCTTCCAGTTGGTTCTTCTCACATGGGACCAGTATTGGAATTTTGTCAGTCGCTAAATGTGCTTATTATCACTATATAGCCTGTCTGTCAATCACAACACAGGAGCTATGGTGAGATGAACTTAGGATAAGAATCTAACTTTCAAAAGTCCACACTGTGACTAGCACAACCAGATGACATTTTGGATTTCTGCATCAGTCATGACAGAATTCCTACTATGTGATTCAAGTTACATAATTATTATATATCTATCAACACTCATTTTTTATTTCTGTAGAGGCAAACTTTATAATTACCTTTTCCCATAAAATTAACCATTTGGCCCAAGTCTCCAAAATTATTGATAAACAGCTATTCATAGTAATTGCTTGCATTTTAAAGTATTTATCTTTTAATATCTATACACCATTTTAATTCTTTACATTATTAATTATCCTTTAATTTTTAGTGACTCATTCAAGCGTTTTATTCAGTTTTTAATTGACACTTTAAAAATAGACTTTAACTATTTATGTTCTGTCTTTGTTTAGTATTTCATTCGTTCCTGCTGTTATCTTAATTATCCCTTTCCTTTTAAATTATACAGTATATTTTTTAAAAAATGCAAGTTGAACTCTCAATTTTCTGTCTTTTTAGTCTAATAATGCAAGCATTTTCCTAGTTTTACTGAGGTATAATTGGCAAATAAAAATGTACATACTAAAGAAGTATAGTATGATGTTTTTGCATATTTATGCATTGTTAAATGATTACAACATCAAGCTAATTATCTGTTATCTCTCACAGATACCTTTGTATGTGTGCAGTGAGATTTATTGTCTACATTCTTGACAAATTTCAAGTTTGTAAACAATACATGAGATACAATACATAAACATATATACAATGCAGTATCATGGATTAATTACAATGTTACACATTATATTGACAAAATTTGTTAGTAACAAGAATTTAAGTCTATAATTTTCACTTTAATTACATCTTTACATGACAAGTATTAATAATTAGTATTATTCTTATCGATCAGTTACATTTTCTTATTTTCAGGATGACTTTGGTTTGGATAGCCTCTTTTTATTATTATTATTTTTGTAATGATGAGAATTGAACTCAGGGCCTCATTCATGTTAGGCAAGTGGTCTATCATGGGGCTGCACCCCTAGCCTGTGATTTCTCTTTTTGATACATACATTTTTAGAAGTATAATTTTTCAAATTTCCAAATTTATGGTTTTGGGTTTTTTCATATTTCAATTTAGTTGATTAGTTTTCACCAGTATAATTGTTTCAAATTTCCAAAGTTGTAGTTGTATTTATTTTTGTGTTTGAATTACTTGATTTACGAACCTTTAATTCTGAGGTAATTGTGGATTCTTATGAAGTTGTAAGAAAGAGCACAGAGCACAGAGATTCCAGTTTTCTCCAATAGTAATATTTTTTTTTGCAAACTATCGTAGTACAGATTCAAAAATAGGTATATTGACATTGCTTTATCAAGTCAGAACATATTTCTAACTGCAAGAGATACCTCGTATTGTCCTTTTATAACTACATCCACTTCTTTCATATTCTTTTCTCCTTGTCTACCCTATTTTTAAACCCTGGCCACTACTAACCTATTTTCTAGTTGTACAATACTGTCACTGAAAAGGTGAGTCATACTAAAAGTAACTATTTGCAATTTTCTACTTTATTAAGCATGATTCTTTGGAGGTTTATTGAAGGTGTTCCATGTATCAACTGTTTGTTCCTTTATATTCCTAATTAGTATTCCATGGAATGAATTTACCAAATTTATTTGAACATTCTCCCTTGAAGGTTGTTATTTCCAGTTTTTCATTATCATGGTTAAAATTGTGATAACCATACATGTACAGGTTTTTGTGTGACAGATTTTTATTCATTGAGGATAATAACCCAGAATGTTTTTTTGGGGGGCTTTATGATATTAAATTTTTTATGCAAATGCCGAACAGTATTTCAGAGTAGCCAGTGATGTATGAATAATCCAATTTTTCCACAATTTTACTAACCTTTGCCAGGTTTAGGCCAGCAAATCCAGTTAGAGAGGTAAAGATGCAAGAGACAGAGAATATCTTTTTTGGGGGTCTTGGTATCTTCACTGGAATGGAGTAGAAGCCCCCCAAATAACTCAACCCCTTTATATTTATTGAGGAACAATAAAGACATAGAGTTTTTCGAGTGAAGATATTTGTTTTAGGTAGCCAGGCAGTGACAGTTTGCCTGAACAATTACCTTTTTTTCCAATTCTCCCCTCGAGAGCTTCCTTGTTTTTCTCATAAGGCCCATCTCTGTCCGAGTTGGCAAAATATCCTGTCTTCAAGATGTTCAGACTCTTAGTAGTTTGCAGTCTTCTGCCTCCCTAGTCACTGTGGGCAGACATTGACCTGTTGGGTATCACAAGGAATTCCACACCTTTTTTTATATGTTTTGTTTCTGCCATTTTGATAGGTAAGGGATAATATCTTGTAGCAATTTCAATTTGCTTTTCCTTAATGCCTAATGATGTTGAACCTCTTTTCATTTTATATTCTGAGCACTTATTAATTTATTTCTAATTAACATAAAGTTATGTATATGAATCCTATAGAATATGATGTTTTTAAATACAGATATTGCAGAATAGCACAATTGGGTCCCTTACCATATTTATCACTGACATATTTATCAGTTTTGTGACAAGAACACTTAAGATATACTCTCAGTAACTATCAAGAATGTTATTCATTGTTATAAACTACTATATTCTCCAATGTTGGGCAATAGATCCAATAGATCTCAAACTCCTCTCTCCTATTTAACTGAAATTTTACATCTTTCAGCTAACAGGCTCCTATTCTTTCCCTGCCCCAGCCCTTGGTAATCACCATTCTATTCTTTGAGCATCTCTTCATGTACTTGTCATTTGAATGTCTTCTTTAATGCAGCTTCTTGGGTTTTTTTGGTGGTTTTTTTGGTAGTGGGGATTGAACGCGGGACCTTACGCTTGCGAGGTAGTCAGCAGAACCACTGAGCTAAATCCCCGGCCCAATGCAGCTTCTTTTTATGCTTTTGGCCCATTTCCTCATTGGATTTTTTTCACTATTGGTTTATGAGAATTCTCTATATATTTCAATTACTAGTCCTTTATCAAATATATGATTTTTTTTGTTTTTTGTTTTGGTACCGGTTATAGAACTTAGGACTTTGTGCTTGCAAGGCAGGCGGCGGCATCACTGAGCTAAATCTCTGGCGCTCAAATGTATGTGTTTTAAACATTTTTCTCTCCATCTCCAGCTTGTCTTTTTGTCCTTTCAAAAGGCCTTTACTCAGAGCAAAAGTTTTAAAATTTAATGAAGATCAGCTAATCAATTTTTCCATTTATGGCTTGTGCTTTTTGTTCATCTGAAAACTATTTTCTTAGTCTTAGATCCAGAAGATTTCCTTCTAATATTTTTCCAAGAAGTATTATTGTTTTACATTGCACATTGAATTGTTCTATGTTTAATTTGGAGTTAAATTTGAATAAAGTATGAGAATTAGATACAGCATGATCTTTTTTTAACCTATGATTGTCCAGTGCCGTTTATTGAAAAGGCTACTTTTCCTCTATTAAACAACTTCTGAACAGTATTAGAAGGTGACACCTTGAAGCAGTGATGAGATCATGGGGCCTTCACCCTCCTGAGTGAAATAAAGCCTTTGTTGAGGGATTGGGTTGATTAGCCCTAGAATGGGTTGCTATAAAGCAAATTTGGCCCCTTGTGCTTTCTCTTTTCCCCCTTCTTGTTGCCTCTCCTCCCCTCAGAGGACAATCTTCTGCATTCCTACCAGATAGAAGTGCCATGGTCTTGGACTTCCAAGCTTCCAGAACTGTGAGAAATATATTTCTTCTTTATATAAGTTGGTCTCAGATATTCTGTTATAAAGGTAGAAAACAGATTAAGACAGATTCTATACATATTTTCTTAGATATTTCATATCTGATCTTGAATCTGAATTGCCCATTTTGGCTTTCTACAGTGTTAGAACAAATCAGACCTCACTTTTCAATTAAGGAGAAACAACTACAACTATTACATCCAAGATATAAAAGACTCTTTGCTCTCATAATTTAAATTGAGTAGCTGGAATAGATTTCCAAAGTGTTTGGATAGTGTATCATTGTCTTATTATTTATCTTAGTGTTCCTTTTCTATAATTATTACTTAGAAAAGAAAGCCAAATTTCAAGTTTATTTTTTCTACTTTCTTTTCAATTAAATTGACTTAGTCCGAAACAAAATATTTGTTTAACTGATGCTGTCTTCTTCATTTTCATTGAAGTACATAAGAAAATCCCTGTATGAATCATATGTTTTCCAAGAAAATTTTAATAACTAAGTTGCAAAATATCATCCACATCTTTAAAGGAAGGAAATGGTTAACCAAGAGCTTTCATATTGAGATTAGAGTCTATCTACTGAATAAGAGTAAAAATTTTAATGCTCACAGCTTCAAGCATGTGTTACTTATTTACTAAAGAACTTGTGAAAATGGTTATTCAGTTTTTTCTATCATACCTTTGGAAGATTATCTTTGGACATTGAACATGCAAGGAAATCGGTGTTCATTGTGAATCTCTTTTTCTATCTCAGAGTTCAAGTTGTATTCTAACCACAGTTAGGGCTACATTAACACAGATGAAATTCACAGTAACACTTGACTTTCCAGTAATAAGACAACAACTAGAAGTCTTGCCATCCCTGGGGTGCAAAATAAAATAATAATAATGATAACGATTAACAATAGTAACTACTGACAATGATCATTATTAACAGCAGCAAATATGAATAATGAGCACCAAGTAAAATAATAATAATAAGATAATTTTCAAATATTAAATATCCAAAAACAAGAACCTGAAATCATACCCTTTATTGGAGCTCTAAGCAAGATAATAATAAAAATGATAATTTACATATACTAATACTTAAATTTTTTCTCAGTGTGTTTAGATAAGGGATAATGTCATATTATGTCTCTTTATTTTTAATGAAAATATTTCTAATGATATACATTTTTAAATATGCCTCAGCTTTCTTAAAATTTGACACATTAAACATTTCTAACATTATATTGGAAATGACAGAGTAATTTTGTAAAATATCCAATGCACAATTAATTCTTGTAAATATCTTTAACTTAGTGCCATGTTGATGTATCTAAGCTTGAAAACTTTGATACCACTGTGAGTGATGCTGTCCAGCTTTGTAAAAATTTCTAGAACATTGACATTGCAATAATTTTATGACTTATTTTTCCTACTCTAAGGAAATAGACCCAATTTATACTTAAGATAAAAATAAAATAAATGATTTTATGAGAATTTTTTAAAAGGGTGGAGGAATGGAACACAGGACCAAATACATGTTTACTTTAAGCAGATGACTTTTGGAACATCTCTGACATGGTCCTGAACACTGGCTCTGTCATTTTACTATGACAAAGAGCAGCTTACATGTTTGGTCTATGTTAAAGTGTACTGACAGTAATGTCATTAAAAGTCCATGATAATGGTTAAAGGTGGCAACCATTTGGCTCTTATTGAATGCTCAATACAAAAGTGTATCAAATATTATTATTTTCTTCTGTAGATTGAATAATTAGCTAAGTTTTCCTCCTCCTTTTCTGTTTACTTGGAAGAGTAAAACTTTGGTGTGTGTCTTTATTAGAGTGTTTATCCTTGTTTAGTTAAAACATATGATAATTAATGGATTAAATAGACTAATACGAGTCTAATCTATAGAAGTAGATGTGATAGAAAGTACAGAAATTTTAAGAGCTTATAAATGTCATTTGGGTGTTTTTTCTCAGAGGAAATTGATTTCTGAAATCTAGGTAATAATTAAAAGGCTACGATCAATAAAATCTATGGGACACAGTTATTTTCTTTAAGCAATATTTTATTCAGAAAATATTCCAAATTTACCAACTGTAACGTATTCATTAACTGATCAACTTAATGAAGGATATTTATTTAAATAACTTTAAATGCATGTAAACCTTAGTAACCATTCTGTTCTCTGCATCTATGAGATCAGTTTCTTTGATTCAACATAAGAATGAGGTTATGTGGTATTTGTCCTTTTGTGCTTGGTTTATGTCACTTAGCCTAAAATCCTCCAGTTTTATTCACATTCCCACAAGTGACAAGATTTCATTCTTGTTTATAGCTGAATAATATTTCATTCACGCACATTTTTGTTGCTTCCACTACTCTCTTTTTAGTCATGTGTTATTGTAAAACACTTTACGAAAAAATGCTTTCTTTACTGAATATTTCATCTTCACATAAAGGATTTTATTTTGCAGTGATGTAATTTTAATCACATTGAGAGTAAAGACCACATCTTGCTAATATTTAATATTATCTTGAAATGGCCAATACAACTGTTAGTCAATTTTTTATTACTGTGCCAAAATACCTGAAATTAACAATGTATAAGAAGACAAAGATTTGTTTTGGTCTATGTTTTCATAGTTTTTATTCTATGACTTACACAGTTTCTTTTGAGTCTGTGGTAAGGCAATACATCTTGGTGGCAATAGCATGTGGTAGAAGAGGAATGCTCACTTCATGGTGGCTAGGAAACATAAAAAGGAAGATGAGGAGCTGAGGTCCCGCTATCCACTGCCAGGGCACACTCCCAGTGGCTTAACTTCTTTCTGCTATGGCCCATCTCCTAAATCTCCTACCATGTTCCAATAGTGCCACAGGCTGGGGATCAAATTTTTAACACATGGGCTTTTGGGGGGCATTCAGAATCTATGCTATAGTAACCACTGTCCAATATATAGTAGGTTCTCAGTAAATTAAAACTTAACAAAAGAGGCAAGTCTTATGATCTTGGCAGTATCCTCCATTTATCAATGTCTGAAGCATGTTACATATGTGAACTACACACAGAAAAGTGAATATCATATTACAGCCTGTTGCAAGCAGTAGTCTGAGAAAGGAAAAATCCAACAATATTCACATGGAATATCGGATACACTTTCTTAAGTGCACATACATATTCTTGTCGAGAGAGGACAACGGATGAATCTCATAGTGGTTTTAATGTAAATAAGTAGAAAACTTATTCCCTGTTTCTAAGGTATACAAAGATTTGTAAGTCCTCCAACCAATGAAAAGTCCAGGGCAGAATCTTATTATGAATCTTCAAAAAATTTTTATGTTAAGAAACAGGACTGGGGGTGTATTCCAGTGGTAGACTTTTTGCTTAGCCCTGGGCCATGAATTCTATCCCCAGTACTACACATACACAAAATTAGAAAACAATTATGAACATATCTGTGTTTCATTCTTTACTTCTAAGAAAATTTAACCCAATTTCTACAGCTTTTACCCAGTTTATTAGAAATAGTGGAATTATATTTTTAAACTAATCATGTGCAAAGAGTGGGTTAGAATGATTATTCAATTTTCAGGATAATACTGTATGTACTTGAGTCAGTATAATACATTAAAATTCTCTGTGGGGACCCTAGAAACTTGAAGGAAAAAATCTGTGACTACAAAAGCTAAGTTAGATTATGAAATTTTATATATAAATAAGGATATGAGAGAAGGAATATATTCTTTAAAAAATACAAGATTTAAAAAATCCACTAGCAACTTTCTTAGGGTTTAGGGGAAGGAGGCAGTGGCTTAAATAGGAATGATGCTCCTAATACTCTTTCTTCTTTTGGAAGTCTGTGGCCTTATGATGAAATTCTAGGGTTTTGTCTAGAGCTCCATGCATATTTAGAAAGATATGCTCCTTTCTTGGTTCTCCATGTTTTGTCTTTTAATGTTTCTAATTTGTGGTTCTTGGTTCAAATCACCAGGTATATGACTGCTGCATCCTTCCCAGTAATGTTCCCTTCTGCTTATTGTTCTCTTTTTTTTTTTCAAACAGGGTCTTGCTATGTAACCCAGGCTGACCTAGAACCACAGTGATCCTCCTGCCTCAGCTTCCCGAGTGCTCGGATTATAAATGTGTGTCACCATGTCCAGTTCTGTTCTCAATCTTTTAGTGTGTTTCTCCACTTGTTATTATCAGAATAACCAGGATGTATTGGAATATGGCAGAATCTCCTATCAAGAAAAGCAATGGTGAGTTTGTGTAACTTCTAAGATGAAGAATCTTCAAGTTAAATTTCTCAGGCTCTCACTAGGTTATAATGGTCCTCACTGAGAGAAGGGACTCTGAAGTTCTGAGTCTCCAATGATGCTTGTGTAGCTCTCTGGCTCTCAGAACATTGGTTGTTAGTGCTGTGCAATGTAAGAGCTATTGCAGCAAGAGAAGATGCAATCTTTTTCTCTAGGGAATACAGTGGACCTTTGACTTACGAACTCAATTTGTTTTTGAGGGCTGGTTGTAACTCAAATTGGTTGCAAGTCAAAACTATTTTTCCCATAAGAAATAATTGAAATACTCATAATGTGTTCCAAAACTCCCCAAACCCTTCTTAACTAATCTTTTTATAATAAAAGTGTTGTATAATGTGTGTAATTTTCCAGAAATACCAATAATTTTCCTAGTGTATTCACCAAAAAGTTATAAAATGTGCCTAGTTTACCAGAAACAACAATTTCATACTGTACTCACCATTCAAGTTGACTTATTTGGTTTGCAGAAAGAGAGGACGAAATGGAAGGTGGCTGTTGTTTGGAAGGACAGTCCCCTTCCATAAGAACATCAGGAATCTGGCTCTCTGGTGTCCTTTCCTTGAGAGAGTCTGCAGCTCTCTAGTACCAGTTTTTAGTTCACTAGGTCTCAACCTTTTCAGAACTAAAAACTGGTCTAAGCTTGTCTCTTTCTGTCTTTTCTTTAATACTGTTCTGTAGTATGAAATGACATGGTCATTAAGCAAGTGAATGCAATGATTGTTTTTTTCTCTGTCTTCATGAGTCTTCCCTATAAATGTTTATAACTCTGTTCATCTTTTCAGGATTTCCTTTATTTCAGAAGAGGAACTTTGCTTCACTGATTCCCTCTCCCTCTTCAGAAAGATTCCCAGCTGCCATTCTCTGTTGCTCATCCAGAAGTTGCTGAAGTTCCTCTGAGTGTTCCTCCACCAGTTCCTCAACATCACCACTGTATACTCTGCTATAATGACAATGTCATCAACCACATGGTCAACTGAAGGCTCTCGATCCTCTACATAGCCTTCAAAGTCTCCTGTATAATTTTAGGCCACATTTTCTTCCAGGCAGATCTCAGTGTCCTTAGAGAGACATTGGCTCTGGATTTCTCAATTAATCCCATACAGGAAAAACCAGCATTCAGATCTTAATGGAAGACTTTGATCATAAGTTAAAACTAAAATTCCAGTCATAACTCAAATTTTTGATATGTGGGCTGGTCATAACTTGAGGATCCACTCTAAAAGTTTTATGAATAACCTCATTTTCAAAAATTGGAAAATTTCAAGTATGTATTTTAAACAACAAATATTACATGGTGGAATCCAGGGTATGCATGCTGAATCCATAAGTGAAAATAAGGGTGTGCTGCAATAAGGAGGTAGAAAGATGCGCTTAGCAGCATATCATTATGATGATATAGTCACAATATATCCCAATGAATCTACATAAACTCAGGGGAAGGGATAATAGTAAAATAAGTAAAATAATTAGGAAGTGAGGAGTTTTTTTTATATCTATTGCCTTTGTTTTTAACATGAATTGTTTAGTTATAGGCTCACATAATTTGTGTTTTATTAGTAAAAGCTCTCAAAATACAATTTGACAAATGGTTTGCCTAATCTTCCAGAAGCCAGGTCCATGTCCAGTCTGCTTTCTTGTTCTCAGTGATTGTACAGTTATAATTGTGTGTACATCTTTGGTTTCACATGTTCACATCAATGAAGCAGGACATTTTTTAATGTATTACAAGAAACAAATGCAAAAATTCTATAATAGCACATATGAACTATTGAAATGTTTTTCAAACAAAAATAAATTTTTACTCAAATTTTGTATAACATCATTTTTATTCATTTATTCAATTTTTTAAAACTGTAAAGTATATTTTAAAAGCTTTGTTGACCATGGGTTTAGAAGGACAATTTTTTAAAAACTCAGAAATTTTTTTTTCATGATATCTTTGATTAGTGTTTTTGGTTCAATTTTTCTATTTTCCTATAGGTTCTATAGCCAAACAACAGATTTCTTGAAATTCTTAAAAATGTATGTTGTTTATTATTAATTCTATGCAACTACCCCAACTGAGGCATTCCTTTGAAGTGTTTTTCAAGTTATATCCTCTTTGTCACATATTTTCATTTGAAGCTGTCTTACAAACTTAACTCAAAGCCAACTACTTTATATTTGTTCAATAAATCTAATCTAGGTTAAAACTTAAAATGATTCATGCATCTTTAAGAAAATATAAGTACTAAACATGTAAAAATTCTTTATAAAAATATCTCAACACTAATGACTGACTTCATATAAACTTCTTATAAATCTTGTAGCCTCCTTTCCTTTTTTGGATTAAATTGTTAAACCAAGTACTTTCCCAAATTAGAAGCACAGAATACCATTCAGATAAGTCAATTACCACCATCTTCTACAGAATAGGTTTGACTTCCTCACACAGTAAAATCTGTCACTGAGAGATGTGAGAAAATAGCTTATTCTTTGGAAACTCATTAGGAAGACATTCATTGTTTGTTTATTTGTTTTTAAATTGAGACTCAACCTGGACGCTCTGGCATGTCAGTTTATCACTAACTTTTAAGGGACAAACTGAACATTTATTTGAATTAAAAAACTGATCATCTAGTGTCTCTATAGTTAAACATAAAGAAAATCTCACAGTGATTAATTTGATTCAGTGGAAAATAATTGACTGTGTTTATGCTTTTAAAAAAATTTGCAAACTAAAATCATTAAGCTTATTTTATAAAATGTATTTCAACACTTCTTCATAACATCCAAAGCACATCTATCTCTTTACTCATTTTTCCTTCCTCCCTTCCAATCAGAGGACTGGAAATTAGCCTTAATGGCAATGCCAACTTTCGCCTTTCTTTGGGATAAAAAGCATGGACTTCGTTATGAGGCAGACTTGGATGCAGATATTGCCTGTACTATTTATAATGTGTATCAACTGGGCAAAATATTTAATATTCATCTGCCATAATTTCCTTATCAGTGAGATGCTTTCATAAAGAAGGAATTGTATACCATACATCTCTTCTAGGCTAGAGATAATGTTTTTGTATTCTCTGGTGAGCAGGTATTTGGCATACGGTAGGCATTTGATGAAGTGTGAAAATTAGTTTTCACTTAAAGCACTTTTATTTGGAAATAAATGAAAACAAGTTTATTGTCTCTATGATTTAAGCATTTGCATTTATGTGACTTTGATTAATGGTTTCACTGGGTCTTTCCAGTTAAAGATACTCTTGCTTTTTGATTATTAAAATAAAAATTGTCAAGTAATATAAGTGGTAAATGTTCTAAAGATGAAAACAGAAAACACCCTATGAATAATTTTTAAAATTTAACAATTAAGAATTAAAAGGGCCAGAATTTTCAAAATTGAAAAATATTTATTTTTAGATCAAACATCTTTAGAATGACAAAGTGGATCATTAGGTGAATATTAGTATCAAATCTCCCTCTGACTCAAACCATGCATCTCTCTGAAATGTATGCCGGGCCATTTTTAGAAGGACCTTTGTAGATAAGGAGCCATTCTTCTAGCTCTTTGACAAGAGCCACCTTCTTTTTGCATCTTCACAGGAGAGTCCAGATCCTCCAGATCTGATAACATCGCTATCCGTTCTATTTTTGTTCCAAAGTAAGATGAAGTAAATTAAACTATTTCTAAGATCATCAGTAGTGATTTTATTTGGAGAAATTTTTACAAGACAAAAATTTCTCTCTAATCGTGAGAAAGATCATTTGAATAGAAAACATTTAAATCTTAGTACCTAAACTTAGACATTGTAGATAACAGATTAATCCAGTATTGTTTTCACTAATTCCATGGTCTAATTTTTCATTCTACAAACATATATCACGAAAGAAAATGTATGTGTTATTTTTTACAGATTTTAAAGACATACACAGAGACAAACATATTTATGCCTTAATTATATATTGTAATTATATATGATGTGTGATCAAAATATATGATGAATGTTTGTTAGAAATAATCATTACAGTAAAAGACGTATTGCCATTAATCTTCAAAATATGTCCCTTTCCTTTGCACATACTTAATCTATCATTCCTGCTACTTCTTGAAGAAGTTCTGGAAACTTTATTGTGAGCATTTTTAGGTGGTATGATAAAAAAAATATTGTGAATGCTGCTGCAAATGCCATCTAATGAAAGCACAGGTTCATAAAATCCACCTTACTTGGTAGGTCTGGCATAAAGTAACTTCTGGCTGTTCTCCAAAGTGAAAAATAACCATGGAAAGTAAAAATGTTTTAAATCAATTCGAATATTGGGGCATCTATGTCAATGCATCTAAAAAATCCATGAAAGAAAACTTCCAGACCTGCTTCAGAAATTGATAAGAATAAGGGGATATGTGTGTTTGAATTGA
>NW_004624920.1:495818-508240 GCF_000247695.1 Heterocephalus glaber
ATTCTTCTATTTATTCTATATGTATTTTATGTTTAAAATGTTTCATGAAATAGCATATCATTATGTCTCATTCTTCAATCACTCTGACATCCTTTGTCTTTTAAATGGCATATTGAAATCACTCACATTGAAGTGATTATTTACATACTTGGATTAATATACAGCTGTTGTTTGTAACAGTTTTCTTTTTTTTTTTTTTTGGCACCTGAGATTGAACTCGAGACCTTGTGCTTGCCAAGCAGGCATGGTGCCACTGAACTATATCCCTGGCCCCTAAGAGACAAATTATTTTTAGGGCATGGTTTTTTTTTTTTTTTTTTTTCTGGTACCTGGGATTGAACTCGAGACCTTGTACTTGCAAGGCAGGCATGGTGCCACTGAACTATATCCCTGGCCCCTAAGAGACAAATTATTTTTAGGGCATGGTTTCCCATGGCTACTTGTCCCTTTTTGTCAAGTCACTATAAGGGAAAATTGGTTATTTAGATTCTTCACACCCACTTCGGCTAGACAAGAAAATTTTCTCCCTTTGAGTTGTCACCTATTTTGCCATACTCCAGAAATCCTAGATGTTTTGTAGAAGGACATTAAAGTCTGTTTGGGTCCTAGAGAGGACAGTGTCAGAGGACCCTGTTCATCTGTAGTTTACAGACCTGTTTCCTCTTGAAATACCAGTAGAGGCCTGACCATCCAAGGCCTGATTTGAGGACCTACTTCACCACAATTCCAATTCTCCCCTCCAAAGACCTCTGAAAGCCTCCATGATTTGGCTTTGTTGGCCCTTCAGAGCCCCTTTTGGAGAGAGCCTTTTATAGAATGATGACATTAGTACTATTTGGGATATAAGAAGAGATATGGGGACCCGGACCTTCTCAGTGGCAATCAAGATGTTAGTGCCTGTCCCAGCCACTTGGCACTGGGGATACCAGGTTGCAACCAGGCTGCTGACTGAGGGGTGGGGAACACCTCACCCAGAGTCCTATTGAAGGTGCTCTGTTTGGGGTTGCCTGACAGTTGCTTCCCTTGGCTCAGGAGGAGGTGCAAGGACAGTAGACCTCCACCATCATTTGCTTCCTTGTCTGTTCCTCCCTTTCTCCAAAGATGAAGGCTGGATCCATTATGATCTCCTCTAAAATGTCTCCTCAAAACTTGGAAAGATTTAGATCCCCAGTCCGTTAAGAAAAAGGGCTTTTATCTTTTATTATACTGAGGTTTGGGTGCAATACTCTTTGTGGGGGCTTCCTATGTTTTACCACCATACTTTATTTGGATCCTTTCTGTAAGGGAAAGAGGAAATGGAATGAGGTGCCCTATATCCAATTTTTCTTCACCCCTTTTCTATGTTGGAGAGAGACAAGCCTGGCTAGGGTAAGTCTGGGGACCCCCAGACCCCCGATCCACTGGATGTAACAGTGAGTAATTCTAGTGAGCATGTGAAAAGGGCAGTTTGTCATTATTGGATGCCATGTGCCATTTTCAAACTGGTGAGGCACCCAGAAATAAAGGTATCCAGTTGCTGTTGTTACTAGGTCTTTTGTGTCAGGAAAATAGGCATTATTGGTCCTCTGTCCTTTGTGTTTTAACTAGGACTTTGTCCCTTGCTTCAAGACTGTCCCAGTACACTCAGGCTATTTCCCTAATCTGCCTATTGTCCCTCTATCCTTTGGCTAACTAGCATGTGATACACTTTGGAGTGAATTACTTTGTAATTCTTCTGCTTGTGGCCCATTGAGCTTATTTGATTTAAAAGTTTATAGTATTTAGATAATTATTGTTATTATAACTCATTTTTGTGTATGTGCTTCTCTGCCATTGACACGCAAATCTTCTCAAATTCTGTTACTTTCATGTTAAAATATTTTCCTAATGGTCCCTGAGGATCTGTCCAATTTTTTCTATTATTTACTCTCATTGTTTTAATTTTTGTTGGTTTTTATTTTTATGTCTTCAAGCTCACTGATCTTTCTTTTTTTTGCATTGCCACATTGTTTATCCCATTCAGAATTTTCCACTGTAGACATTTTTTATTCTTTCATTTTAAAATATCTTTTGTTTCCTCCTTTTTAGGTTGGTTTTTAACTTCTTCAATATATTCTGCTAGTTGTTTCCTTTTTTCACTTTTGGGTCCAATTCTGGGGACTATTTCCTGTGACAAGCTACCTGCATTTCTGTACAACTTTATTCCATTGAAAAGGGCTCCATTCCAATCGCTGTTGAAACTAGCTCATCTCAAATGAGCAATAGAGCTCAGGCCCCTTGTTTTGGCATCACTAGAGGAGAAAGAACTGGTGTGGCCAGACTGAAGTTGCTGTTAACCATCTCTTTACCCTCTCTCAACAGGTGTCAGAAAGTTTATAGCAATTTTCTATTGAACTCACTAACCTGCAAGATCAAATCAACTCATGGCTGCTGTGGTGCTCCCAAACCACTCACCACAGTAAAAGGTGGGCTCTACGGCTTTCTCCAGGAAACCTGCCGTGGCTTCACCAATAAGTCTGCCATACATAAATGGCATCAAAAGGATGCATGATTAACCCAGTGCCCTACAAAATCAGTCCTTGTCCCAGGCCCTTCCTGTCTAGCTGTCTGCTTCCTGGAGTTCCTGGCTCATACCTCTTATGGGGCCCATTATTTCCTTATTCCTCCTAATCACATTTTCTCCTTGTCTTTTCCAGGCCCAGTCTATCTTCGTCCAGACAAAGATGTCTCAGTTCACTTCTCAAGTGGTCACTGTTTCTTACCAGTCTCCCTTGCTGGCCCCACAACTTGAACCCAACTCAGCTCAAAGCAGCCCTATGAGGATAAAAAGCTTATGCACCCATATCTTACCCTTCACCTCATTTTTCTTTATTATCCTTGAAACCTAGAAAATGAGAGATCTGACCTCTGTGTGTCCCCCTGTATGCCAAATGCCTGAAATCTAGGAATAATCACATCTTTTCCTACATCTTGCTGCCACCTTGCCCTGCACTTCTAGGTCAAGCCAATAACAAAACATTGCCTCTTGCTATGACAGCTAATTGCTGTATAACCATTGGTCCTCAGCTAGTCTTGCTTCATAGATCCCTCATTCTCAGCCTGTCAATAAAATCTTAGCTCAATAAACTTGACTCAGACTTCTCTGGAGTTATTTCAGGGAAGTCTCACTCAGAACTCTAAATTCAGGCTGGTTATCTTTTTTACTGGGTTGTCACCATTTACCTAATGCTATCTTTTATTATATATTTAAATTTAAACATGCACTGTATATGTTGTTCACCTGTTGTATAGCAAGTATTTTCATAGCATCTACATATTGGGAATTGCAAATCATCTAGAGACTGTTTAAAGTAGGAGACAGTTTAAAGTAGGAGGATAAGTGTAGGTTATAGGCAGATACTCTGTCTTTTTGTATTAGGGACTTGAATGTCCTTGATTTTGGTGTCCTTGGGTTCCTAGAACAGATTCCTCCCTTCTCCATACCAAAGTACAGAAGTATAGAATTGTAAGCCCACAACTTTTATTTTTTTAACACATGAAAATATTGCTTATTTGTGGTCTACCACTCTGTTTCTGATTAGAAATCAGATGTCATTTCTTATCATTTTTGTAAGAAATATGTATTATATTTTTATCTGTTTTCAAGATTTTGTTCTTTACCTTGCATTTTTGCAGTGTGACTCATTTGTTTAAGTGTAGGTTGATATAGATATTTTGTGAAGGTTTGGATAATTATGCTCTTGATTCACTTAAAAAAATTCAAGCAACAGTTCTTGTAATATCTTTATTTTATTTTCTCTCTCCTTTTCTCTGAATGTTCATAGCTCATTAAGGATTTTTCTCTTTTTTCAATTTTTCTTCGTGAATCCAATTACTCTGTTTTCATATTAAACTAATCCTTTCTTCTATCATATCCTTGTAATCTCATCCGACAAAATTTTTTTGCAAACATTTGATTGTGGACATTGCATTACTGGGTTATAAAATCTCTATTTTTTTTTCTCTCTTTTTAAGTTGTCTGTCTCTTTACCACACCCAATGATTCTGAATCAGTTGAGAGAACTCAGACTTATTACGATGATATCATATTTAAGCTTTCTTTATTATTGTGTTGTAAGGGTTGTGATTGGAGGAAGCTAAGTATCATATTCCTTCTTTTCATTTTGAAAGTTCAGTTTAACCATGAAGAGCTTGGCTTGGGCTGATAGTAATAGGCTGCATGCTGGGAAGTAGCTTACATGGGTAATAAAATTCAAGAGTTCCTGGTGCAACATTGAGTCAGTCCAACCCAGCAGAGCACATAGAAAGAAGACAGAGTCCTTAAAGAACCAATGGTGTGGTTGGGTACTAATACCATTCATTGACTTAAACTTTTAAAAATCTATCTATCATCTATCTATCTATCCATCCTGTTGGAAATCAAATCTTTTGTCACTTTTCATTTCTGAGATGAATGAATGTATGATGAGTATGGGGCAAAGATTCTTCTTAAGAACTTCACCAAGACAATGAAATCATGAGGAGAGATGGAAGGGAGTGAAAGGAAATATTTCCTTTACAGGATCAATCTTACTCAAACCAAGGCTATGGAGCTTCCCTGTGTGTTAACTATTGACCAAAATTTGTTGTAATATGTACAAAAAGAAATATGACTAGCCAAAAGAAGTGACTGTAAATTGCCACACTGTCTAGATTCCTACATTAGTAAATAAACTTACCTATGTATCTTCTTATAAAATAACATTTTCTGTGAAAGCAACTAATTGGAGATTTTCAGGCTCTGATACGTGTCAAATGAAACTGTGACTCATAGAAATGACTAATGAAAAAGGACTATTATATTAATGATAGTTTTGCCATTCGTTAATTATATTCATAATTATAAGTACAATTTTAATTATAATATTCTACTTCTATAATATAGAGATCATCTTCAAAATTAATTTTGTTTAGTTTCTTCAATCATTTCTTGACCATTTCATCTTAGTAATAAATGACTATTTCTTATATCATCTTGACCTTAATAGCTCAAGAAGCAAAATCACATCTTCATCCCTTAGATTTTCTCATTGAAGAAGGGCCTACTTTTTACCTCCCAATTTTGAATTGCTTATAACAATATAATCAGCGTATAGAAATTGATGTGATTAAATGGCTTCTCCATGTGAGCAACAACATGAATCTGTGGGAAGATTGATTTGGCACTGTGTTTCCAGTTGATTTGAGTTTCTATGGTCTATATAAGTATTATGTAAATACTGAGCATACGAAGTATTTTTGGAGGTACCTATTACACAACTATAAAGATTTAAAAGCTACCATGGTAGGCATTGGGAATTGTTTAACAAAGATTAATTCAAAGGTGATGAATTCTGCCTTCAGGGTGAGATTAATTGAAAAGGGGGAAAGAGTGAGGTAAAACATGTAGAATGAATAAGGAGTGGGAACCCTGCAGCTTAGCTTTTTAAGAGAAACAGCAATGGTGTAGTACTTCATCAGAGAAGTTTGTGTTAGTTACTTTTCTTTGGTTGCTGAGACGAAATACCCAACACCCAAAGTTAAAGGGAGAAAGGATTTATTTGGCTTACAGTTCATAGAGATTTCAGTTCATAATCTGCTAGCTCCAAGGAAGGGATGGCAAACAGGCATCGCAGAGGAGAAACAACATGGCATGCACAAGGTAGCAAAGGTAGTAAAGGACCTTAGCAGTGTCTTTCTGCCCCTTTTATCTTATTTGGGGTACTTGGGGTGGATGGCACTCATGCTTTTAATCCTAGTCCCCTCGGGCGTAGCCCCATCACAAGCCAATCACACATTCTACATATAACTACCTCTGGAAAAATGTGAAGCTTTGGGGGAACATCTAAATACAAATCATAACAAAGGTATTTTAACTTATACCTTAATATGTTTCAGTCTGTAGTTGGTTGGTCCCATTATTTTTTAAGCCTGTAGTGAGGCCACACATCATAGCATGCTAGAAGACTGTTCACCACAGGGCTACAGGAAGCAAAGAGAACAAGAAGTGCCAGGTTCCCATTATCCTTTCTGAGGGCATACTTCCAGTGACCTAACTTCCTCCCACAAGGCCACACCCCTTAAAAACTCTACCACTTCCCAATAACATCATAAGCTGGGAACCACAAGTTTCAGCACATGGAGTTTTGGGACAACACCTAAGATCTAAAGCATAATAAGTGGTGGTGACCTGTGTAAACTACTACCTTCCACAATGTTTGAAGAAAACATCCTAGTATATTTGATATTACATCTTTGAGTATGAATTGAATCCATACAAAATACAATTATAGAGAAAAATGATAGTCTTTACCTCATTACATCACATTATGATTGAGAATGCACCTAAGGTATCTGGAAAAGGATGAATTATTTATTTAGTAATTCATCATTGAATATTCTTACCCAATTATCCATTCATTCATTATCCTAAAATTTATTGATCACTTATTTTCTGCTATTTTCTGTTGTTGGTGTTGGGACATGAAAAATTAATACACCATATTTGCTGTCATGAAAGGGCTTACAATCTATTATGGAAAAATTTACAACTTACCTTGAATAACAAGACCAGTCCTGGCATTAAGAATACAACAATGATCTAGGCTTGATATACCCACAGTCATACCTATTTTTCCACCATTATAATTCCAATCTTTTAAGGCTTAAATGTTTTCCTCCCTTGTAAATTTTTAGAAATTGACATAATCCTTGGAAGATGCATACAGTCAGACCTGCCAACATTTTCATAAGGACTGATTAGGTGATTTAGAATAATAAGGGCAAAAATAGGCTTACAAAGGAGAGCACAAAGACACTATATAACACTGATGGTGGCAATTCATTTTGATGTAGTTCAATGATTTGTGAAGAAGTAAATTACAACTAAAATAAGTGCTACATTAAGAATACTATTAGGGAAAATGCTTGTTTACAATATAAAGTGAAAAAATTATAAAAAGTGTCACATTATGACTATATATTTTGTTGGGATACATATATATGAATAAAAAACTGTGACGATACATATATATATATTAAAATGTATATTAGTTCTGGCCAGCTGATAAATTTATGGTTCAAATTATTAAATTTTCTTTTAAGTTTTGGAACATGTATTATTTCTATCAATTTTTTCCAATTTAAAGTTTTTAATTAAAGTATAATAAAGATAGTCAAAAGAATACAAATTACAAATGTATATGTTAGTGAAACTATATTGAACATTTAAATAAAAGAACAGACATTGGCAACCCCTCAGAAAAAACCCTCCTCCTCACCTTCTGACATTGACTACCCTGTAAAAGTTTTTCTCAAAAGTTTTAATGTCAGTTATGGGTAGCAGCCTCATGTGAACACATATTATTATGTTAACATACTAATCATGGACTTCTCTTTGTGAAATCTCAACCATACAAAGTACACAAAGCTCTAGATACTTAATTGAATAAGTATCTAAAAATGCCCTTTATAAACCTAAAACACATCATGAAATGCAAATGCTAGTAATTATCATTTTAAGCATCTCTAACCTGGAGAAATTAATTCTCTTTACTAAAGGTTTCTTTTCTCCCTCCCTTCCCAAATCTTTCTTTCTCCTCTTCCTTCATTTTTTTAAGTTGATGAACGTACATTAGACATAATTTTACATATTCAAATTGTTCATGCAGCTCACAGAATTTAACAGAATATGGCTCAAGGTTACTCATATGATGGTTTTTCCCCGTTCCAACACGGTGACTGGGTTTGTCCATTTTGATCCAAGTGTTTGACTAGCCTGGAAGGATTACAGTTTAGTTTGGATCCTCTTCTCTTAAAGAATCTACGCTTGTCAGCTTCTCAAACTGGTCAAGTCAGAGGCCAAATCCTCGTGAGACAGAGCACATATGTGAATGATATTTGTGAAGGCTCTCAGTTAATGGATGTGAAGTCCTTAACAGCCTCTCAGTTGGTGAACTAGCTCCCAGAAAAGACGTCATATTTAACCCAGTAATTACTGCTCTGGATTTCTCCCAATCCCTCTAAAAAGATAATTTTCAAAGCGGGAAAATAGTCATACATAATTTGAAGTCATGCCTGTCAAACTTTTATTTAATAAAGGACAAAAGTAAATTATGCCAATTTTGGAAATATATTAAACTATTATGTATAGTAAACTTGAAAAAAAAAGTCAGTTATGATTCTATGTAAAATACTGGACAATAGTTAAATTTCTCTCAGGAGGAATTAAGAAGAATGAACTAGTTCTGTATACACTATTATGAAAGATCTTTACAATATTGCAGTTAAAGAAAGATTGGCATAGTAAATGCCTTTGATGTATAGAATGGACATAGAGATAGGATCACATAGTATATTTTATTTTCTTTTTGTGCATATTTATGAGGCACAGCACAATAATTTCATATATGTATATAATGCGTAATATCAACTCAGAATAATTAGTTTTCTCATCTCTTTAAACATTTATACTATGTATGTATTATGGATCGTCAGACTGCTTTTACAACTATTTTGAAAGATTTAAGTGACTATAAACTGACGGGCCGGGGATTTAGCTCAGTGGTTTCACCGCCCGCTGCGCAAGCGCAAGGACCTGAGTTCGATCCCCAGTACTGGAACCAAAAAAAAAAAAAAGAAAAAGGAAAAATCCCCTCTAAATTGCTGTAGACTGTAGTTACTCTACTATGCTATATTACTTGAAGACAATACAGGTATTTGAAAAGAATAGTTAGGGATAGGAATCAGATTTACTTTAAAACCATATGATTGTATTTTCTTCGTGTTTTCTGCACATGTATTCATTTCCTCTATAAAATGTATTTTGAAAAAGAAAACAGAATACTCTATATTTTACAACTTGAATCCCTAAGAACAATATCAAAGCTATAATCTCTTGATTCAAGGATTAGCCTTCTTTCTAATTCATCACCCTTCTGTTTTCTAAAATTTCTCATTCTAAACATCAATCTTAATTCTAGCAATTTGCTTACTATTTATTGATTACTTAAATAAAATTGTTAAAAGGTGACTCATCTAATCAATACAAAGAATAGTTTAATTTCCTATCTTCTTACTTGCTTACCCTTCTGAATCTTATTTTTCTATGTCATAGAAATTCCTATTGATCTGCTTTCTCAACCAACTTTTTCCTTTATATCAATTCCATAGATCCTCTAATTTTGTTTTTCTGCCACTGTTAACTCTGAAACTCCTAAATTTTCTCTTGTTCTGCAATCACCCATATTTAAACAATAAACCTTTTTCCCTCTTCTTGGCTGTTACAAATTGATAAAGATTTCAGGATTGTTCCCAGTAAAAATATGTAATCTGAATTAGAAAGTGGTTACCAACAAAGGAAGGCATATATGGGCAACCTCATAGGGGGATATAGAATCTTGAAAGTTAATGTGGTACATTTAAATTTGTACAGTAATTTAAATATCGAGAATACTAAAAACTATTGCAAGCTTTTATTATCTTGGTTTGATAATACAAATCACAAAGTCTCAGGTTTGAAAATTTCAAAGCTTAAAAAACTTGGGCAGAAAATTTTTATTTTTAGGACAGATGTAGCCCTTAACATCAGACCAATGTTTCCATTAAATCAAGAAACACTGGTTCTATTACATTACTCATTATATAGACAGCTTCAGAAAGAATGAGCACTGGATGAATCCTTCTGGAGAACAGAGAACCTTTTGTGATCTGATGATTTCCAATTCCACCACTCTACTCTGCCCCTTGCTTCCAGTGCCACTTGCTGATTCTGCGGGCAAGCTAATGATTGGGTTTAGTCCTGACAGAAAGTTTCTGTGGGGGGCAAGGAAGCTAAGGTAGCAATTTTCGTGATTGTGTTAGGCTAGAATAACAATTTGGAAACTTGAAACTATTATCCATGGACATTTGCTGACTCTGGGATTATGTAGAGAAGGCCAGGGAGTTAGTTGAAACTAGCCTTTTAAGGAGGGAGAGTAAATTTTTTAATAATTTTATGTGTTTAGGAAGCCAACACTATTGAGGAGGGAGAGGACAGCCCGAATATCACTGTCATTCTCTACCTCAAAGCAATTGCCAGATATTGAACCCATGTTGGAAAAAAATTGGAAAACAGGGCTTCAAATCTATATTCAGAGCTCAATCTTCTATAGAATTTAGACTCTTGAGACAGGTACCTGTCAGTTTCTTTATCTAAAATGAAAGAGGTATATAATACTAGAACAACCAGATTGATTCAAAAGTAGATCCAAACTAAACCTCTAAATTAATTCACAAATGGCTTAGTCTCAGATTTAATGGGTATGATTTAAGCTCACATAATTGGTTAATAGCGGGAAGAGAAAGCACTCTGGTGGAACATAACATTACCTGGACTCTCTGAGGTTCTATACACAGTGTCCTGTAATCACATATTTATTACAACCAGATAGTTATAAAAAATGTGCACTAATGTGGAAAAACTGACAATAAAGCCATAAGTAACTAATTGTTTTATTCAATGGTCATTGACTTTAAAATAAATATAATTGATATATTCAGGGAACTAGACCAAAAGTTGCACAAAATAAAAATGGCATCAGAGAATTGTCTACATGAAGAATCAAATTGATATTCTGTCACTAAAATTATCTAAAATTATCATTTAAATAGAGAAGTTTACCATCTGTTTACACTTGATGAGAAGATAAGGTTAGTAAAATGGAGAATAAATGAAATAGGTCTTAGAGTAAAAAGCACAGAAAGCACTGAACAGAGCAAAAGTGTCACAAGTGTCAGAAATGCCAGAGTAATGTAACATACTTTATCAGAGTGCCAGAAAAAAAGAAGAGAAATAATAAAACATAACTCACATTTTAAAAATAATGGTCAAGAATTTTTCAAGATAGTTGAAATGTATCAACCTACATATGAAAAACAATCATTAAACTCAGAAGATGTTAAATAAAAAGATAGCAACACCTAGAAATAAACAAGTTGCTGAAAGTCAAACACAGGGAAAAAACTGAGGCAGTCAGAAAAGAAAAAAAGGAAAGGAAAGGAGGAAGGATGGGAGGGAGAGAGAGAACAAGAGGAAGAAATGAAGAAAGAAATTACCACAAATGGAACAAAACTTACTAACTTTTCAACAGAAATGTTGTAGAGCAGAGGATAACATATGAAAATTTTAGTTAAAGAAAGAAATAATTGCTACATTATAATTCCATATACTGTCAAGGTATCTCAAAAAACGGAAGTGTAATAAGATATTTTTGGACAAATATAAATTAAGAAAATATATCAGCATGCAGGCTGAACTAAAAAACAAAATAAAACAAAAGTTCATTTTTTTTCCAGGCAGAAAAGAAAAATCATGGAAAAGCAGATGAAATGAGAACAAAAAGAGGATAAATATGTTAGTGAACATAAATTAATATTGACTATACAAACAAATTATGCCTGAATTAAATAGAGAATTAAAATACCTGACAACTATCACAAAAAAGTAAAAGTTTGGGAAAATTGAACTCAAAAGTTCAAATATTTTAGCATTATTGAGAAGTTTACAATTTGCTTTGTCATTATTCCTGGGATTCTTCTACTAAACTTCTAGTTTTGTTTTGTAACTCTTAACCCCATTGCAATGAATGAACTTGCTTTCTATTACTAAAAGTATTTTGCCTTTTTCATTTTGGTAGTTACTATAAAATCATAGATATGATAAAATATGTTTTTCCTCGGAAACTGAATTTGGAGAAGCATTCTTTACACTGAAATGACTCATATTGTGTCTTTGCATTGTGGACACATAGAACTTTCTGTTTCCTTATTCTGTGCTAAAGCCAGACATGTCCTCAACTGACATTGCATTTGTTTTTGATATAGTTTCTAGACTTTTCACTTTTTTATTGTTTTCCTTTTCTGTACACTGTATTGTCAAAACCTTGATGGCTACCTATTTAGTCTTCCATATGTTCTCAGGGTTTGGCATAAGTAGGCAACTTTGTGGCTTTGAGACCAGGAAGTGATTAGTGTACAACCCTGCACAGATGGTGTCAAGAAATGTGTGGATTTTCTTGATCTCAAGTGGAATGTCTCAGGCTTTTTACTGATGAAGGCTCATGTGACTTTGAGGATGTTCAAAATCAATATTTTTTTTTCAGACAACTGAAAAGGGAACATAAACCTAAGGATCTAGATGTTGCTCTTGTATGGTGAAAAAAGCCATGCCTGCTGTGCAAGCGCAAGGACCCGAGTTCAATCCCCGGTACCCCCCCCCCAAAGCCCATACTTTGAAAATCCTTTACAGAGCTTCTCAGAGTAATTTTTTTTGTATACACTTTTATTGGTACATTTTAGGTGTACAATATAACGACATTCATCATTGGAGATATGCACCTTTACATACTCTCTTGGTTCTTATTTTTCCCCCTCCCCTGCCCTCCCTT
>NW_004624920.1:515757-531059 GCF_000247695.1 Heterocephalus glaber
ATTAAATACAGTTACTTGTTATCCATTTTTACTGTACTGCATCAAATACCTAATGTATAATTTTAATCAGAAACAATTATTTAATATATCATGATGTTTGGATAATTTCATTTAAACATTATGTTTTGTGCATTGTCAAGTTGAAGATAGTGTCTTCCTCAAATGTCCCTTAACATAAATAAAATAATGTTTTGGAAAAAGGCACATTTAAAAAGAAATAGCATCACAAAACAAATACTCAAAAAGTGTAAACAAGACCAGAGAAAATTATGTTTGGACAATTATTTTATGAGTTTAATTTTAATAATTTTATTTCTTGTAATAAAAAATTATTTTCCTTATGTATCCTGTGCTTCTATATATGCAAGTTTCATTCTTGAAAGGAACTTTCATTTGTTACTGTTTATGGAATAATACAATCTCATTGTGGTGACAGTGGGAGTTCTATGTTGTTGATGTGACTGACATGACATAACTGTTTCAGGAAATTCATACACGAGGTCCATCAGTTCATTCTCATTTAGCTCCGAATCTGGCTTAAAAATAGATTGAAAGCTAACCATGTGCTATATGAATGGGTGAGATGTGGGGTGGTTTAGTTGTGAGAGAGAGGGAGGAAGAGGCAGATTTGAGTACATAAATGAGGTGGGCTCAAAGAGAGGCAAGAATTAGAGATAAATTCCCCAGACATTTCAGAAGAAATAAAAACCAACTTCCTTCACTTTGAATATTTAAGCTGTAGTATTATATTGTTGAGAGTGATTTTATTCTAAGTTTTCCTACAGCAAGATGGCATGTTCTTTCAGAAACCATTCAGCAAACAAGTAATTATGATAAATAATTTTGAAAATGATAAGTCCTGTAAATTCAGTAACTATAAACCAGCTAGAAAGTAACAGAATAAGAAGCAGATTATGATCATTCTTTTCCTTTCCCCTTACATGCCAATCTGAGTTTGAAGAATAAAGTCTGAATGTATTTGTAGTGGTCAGATGGTTCTGTTATATTTTTGAAGAGAACAGTAGAAGTTATAAAAAGACAATGTGAGTAGAGAAACACTCTGCTAAAGAGTGATGAATAGAATGTAGATTTTTACAGATTTATCAGTTCTGAAAATACGTAAGACTGGGTCAAATATATTTATCGTTATTTTGCTATATTATTTAATGGGGAAGCTTTTAGATTTTTGCTTTTTATATTTAATAAAATGAAAAATAATATGCCACGTCAAAACTTGTAATGATTATTTCACTTGGACTAGTAAATCATTGGAGCAACAACAGTGTACAAAAATGTGCAGCCTAGTTTGAAGAAAATATGGTTATCATTAATCCTTTTTATTTCCCTCCAATCCTCTGTCTGGTTCAAGTAGTGAATTTAAAATTTTTGTTTGGTAAGTTTATTACAAATGTGCCAAAATCTGACATCTGCAATTCTTAGTATATGCTATGTTAAGAAAAACAAAGTGTTCTTTTAATTAAGTATGATTTTCAAGCCATAAACAAAACAATGAAATAATTCTTTCCTGTTGCTTCCCAGGAATGGATGTTCACCCAAACCAGTAGTTCTCAAATAGATTAGTATATTAGAATTAAGATTTACTTAGAGAACTTCCACAATTTGTAAATCCTTCTTTTATTCTCCAATACTCTTTCCAGCTTCCTTCCATATATTTTGTTATACCTTATGTTAAGTACATAAATTCCATACTTTATGGAACTACAAAGTCATGGAGTATTGTATGTATTTTAAAGGGCCTTTATTTTCTTCTAGTTCTAGCAGGAAAGTCAATGATATGATGCAATGGACAATGTTCTGAAGTTTTTTTGTTAGTCTTCTCATGGAAAATTCACAGAATCACTGCAGGTAAATCACTGCACACTCTTTATTTCTTTGTGTTTTTACCAATGCCAGCATTGGCTTTTGCAGTTTCCCTGACTTTCTTCATCTTGTTCTTTGTTCCTTTCCTTGGTTTTTCTAATGATTTTTTTCTTCTCATACAGGCCATGTCTTGCAAGTCTATGATACAGTGGATGAGAGTGACAAGGGATAACATGTGCTTTATTGAATCTAAAAAAACCTGAAGGATTAAGGAACATGTAGCTGAGAAAGTGAAATTTTAGTCAAGGGTCAAAAGATAGATGTTAAGTAGATTTAAAGAGAATTTTTATGTATTAGGGTTCAGTGAAAGTATTTAGAACTGTGCTTTGAATTTTGGGATTACTGCAAAGAACATTCTAAGAAAATGTGTATTCTAAGCATATGCAAAAGTATGAAGGGCAGGTTGTACACATTTATAATCTTAGCCCTTGGGAGACTGAGGCAGGAGGATTGCAAACTGAAGGCCAGATTGAGAAACTTAGCAAGTCTATATTTCAAGATAAAAATAAAAAGGTCTGGGAATGTACCTCAATGGTAGCTTGCCTAGTGTTTGTGAAATACAATCTCCTATCCTAGTTCTTCCTCTTTTATGTCATCTGCACACTATTAAGTTCCCACGTTGCTTATCCAAACCTATTATCTACATGAAGACTAGGCTCTCCTGATTTTTCAGTTATAACACACTTTACTTCTTTGATGCCTTTAGCATAGGAGTTGCCAATGCATTATAAATTATGGTATATTTTGGTAGCTACTTTATGGGAGATATCTGGGACTAGATAAAGTTGTGTACAATCTTGTCATAGCATTCTTTTACCCAAAATGACTGGTCCAAAGATAACTGGTCCAAATAGATAACTCATGGATAACCAGTTCATTTCCTTTTATCATTTTTCAGTATTAAAACTGAAAAATGTAGATAAGGATAATGTGTAATACTTAGTTATGAGATTATAACACTTAAATGAAACATTTTCCTATATCTTACTTTTTTGTAATAAATCATAAAATTTAGAGAAATAGTTTTGAAATACAGAACCTTTCTTTCTTCTGCAGTTTCTGGACTAAGATGATCAGTAGCCTGGTTCTATGCTATGGGAACACACAGAAACAAAAACAACAACAAGTCTCCCAAACCCCAAATCATTGGAAAAAAACAACAGAAAGAGAGTTTATTTGCATTGAATCCCTGGTTCTAATATGTAAATTCCTGACCTGTAACTCTTTTTTGACATTTGTGATTTATTTGACTATATTAGTATATAATCTAAAAATTTTACTATTTTGTTAAATTAATTATGATTTAGCTTTATATTATTTACAAGCTAATGATTTTGACTAATAAATATGTAAATATGAAAGAAAAATATCACTCAAATAATGCGTCATGTTCAATTAGTTGATGTGAGAGTATAACATCTAAATTAAACTTTTTCTAGATCCTCTGCAATAACTCATAGAAAGAGACAATGGCATAGTACATTAAATTTAGTGTCATTCTACATTCAGTATCCATTCGTTTGTGTCTATGGTGTAGAGATCTGATAAGCATTTAATTATGCTTAAGAATAAATAATAATTGCAATATTTTATTAATAAAAGTCAACAGGTTTATGAGTTATCAGAAGATTGTATTTGTAAACTGTCCCTGCATTACTGAGATTAGTTTTAGAATGGTGGCATCATATGACCACATAAGAGCTCAATAACCCCTCAGAATCATAAAATGGAAAATGTCTACAGTGACTTGGAAGCAATATTTCAGTCTGAAGAAAAGTAGAAGGACATCTGGAGTTCTCAGAACTGTATTCAACTTCATACTGATTTTGAGCTTTCTCATTTTATTGATATAAAGAACAAGCAGGAAATTTTGGAGCAAGAAGCTAT
Source organism: Heterocephalus glaber (assembly GCF_000247695.1). The sequence goes on from NW_004624920.1 coordinate 519,526, forward strand.
GTTTTTGTACATGAAAAGAGCTAGTGTGGTCATAGTCTAATAATGGTTGACCAACATGGAACAACTTTGAAGGAGAATTTAAATAAAATTTGTAAAGTTTTAGACAGTTTCCTGTGACTAATAACCACCAACAGATGTGTACAGATGAACAACAGCTCGGGAAGTTTCTGAGGCCTTCTTTTCCCTCAGATGTATTGTTTACAGCTTTATACTCAGGAATGACTACTAAAGATGGAGAGAGATTTGGAAAATGGAAATAGTATTATTTTGATTTAAGAGAAAAAATTGAAAAGCACTCAATAAAATTTCTGAACTAATGAATTTACTTCAATCACTATTCACTGAATATAATCTAGGCAATATATACTTCATTAGGAGTTATGAGGATACAAAGATGAAAAAAATGTAGCCTTTTCTAACTTAAAATTTTTAAGGACAGATAGTATGAATATGTAATTTAATGAGTGATGACTACTGCAGGAGAGAGGTGGTTCCACTGAAGCACTTTGTGAGATCAGAAGAGGAGGAGATGTTTGGCTGGGCAGATTATTTGAGACTTCAACAAGAAGAAGAAAGATATATGGTAAATATCACACCAATCATGTCTAGGAAATCCAGAGTAATACAATTTAGATTTGTATATGGAGCATCTGCTAAGACTTAAAGTGAGGTTAGCTTAATGTTGATTTTACAAGGGTGTGTAACCTGCCTGAATGCAAGGTTAGACTTTCTTCTACAGTTGAGTAAAAATGTTCAAAGTCACTGACTAAGAAAGTAACATTACCATAGCTGGAGTTTAAAAATAAAAATGAGTTAAATTTTTACAAATGAAATAAGACAAAGAAACACTAACAGTAGAAAGCATAGTATTGGAGGAGTTATTTTAGCCCAGAAAATAAATCATAAAGATCCAAAAGATAGCAACGAGAATAAAGGCCAGTTTCAGAGAAAACTGAAGAAAGAGATTCAGCAAGATGGAACACAGGGCTAGAAATTCTACACAACATTATGGCAGTCAGAAAGTCATTATGTCTACCCATGTGTTAATCACACTGCCAGACTTTCCAGAAAGTTTCTTCTAAGGAGAAATAATAGGAAAAGATAGTTTTAAAACAGGGAAATACATTAGTAATGAAAATCAGTATTTATATACCAAAATAAGGGAAGTTAAAACTCTATTTTGGTCTTTCATCAATTTCATCTTTGTATGTCTAAATGTGCCAAAAGGAGCTAGAACATAAAACTTGAGCTCTTCATGAAAAAAGGCAACAAAAGGGCATCATGAATTCACCAATGAAGATATTCATGTTAAGAAGTCACTTATATAGTGTTAAAAGAAACATAAACTCCATGTGATGAATTTCTTGAAGATTATAGAGTTGATTGGTGCTCTTATTTTTACTTTCCTTTGCACAGAAATTGAACGTTCTTAACATGTTAAGTAGTTGATCCTGCTGGCTTAAAATTAGATTAACTGATGCTTATAAAAGTGTTGTCTTTACTAGATATCATGAGACTGTTTCTTATTAGAAATTATGCATTTGTACATAATCCTAATAGTTAGAGTTCATATAAATACATAATCCTGTGAAGAGCACCATCAATACTATACCAAAGTTTCTGGTCTCCAAAAAATTATTAAGTAAAAATAAAGCATACTTATGAAATAAATATAAATAAGTATGTAAAATTTTATCTTTATCTTTGCATTGTGCTATCGTTTTCAAAGTAATGTCTTCAAAGTAAAATAGATGAAGTCCGTCAGTAACATGTCTTTCCCTTACAACCAGGGTTCCTACTCTTCCCACATAGTGATATCTCTGATCCAGCAGTATTCTTTTTACCCCCTGGATAATTTCTTCTGTCCGAATTTAGTCCATTTTGCTCAAAGCATGAATTTAGTAATTTACCAAGTGATTAAGAGCTCACTCAGGCTGTATAACTATACCATGTAAATTTTTTTAGAGGTGCAAGATTTTACTACATTAAAAGTGGGATCTTCGTTAATGAAAACATACCATAAATGTAATAAAAACATATAATTTAGTAATTCCACATTAATAATGCATCTAAATCTTTAAAACTAATATTGGAAATATTTGTGTTCATAAGATTTTTGTAGTGACATTTTGATTCATTTCTCATTTTTTCTTATGTATATTCCACTTTTTGCATGTGTATACTTACAAAATTATAATAATCTACATTGAAGGGCAACCAATTTAACTTCAATCTCAAGCAAAGTCATTACTGCTGCAGAACTCTATTCATCCTATTTTTAATTAACTTTATTGGTACATTTTAGATATACAGTATGATCACATTCATCATTGGGAATTTTTACCTGCAGATGATATATCTTAGTTCTCATTTTTTCCCATTCCCCTCCCCTCCCTTCCATCCCTCACCCCTCCCTATTTACAAAAGCTTTGCTTCTGTTTTTTTCCTGCTTTTCTTATATGTCCTCCTTCCCCTTCTCCTTTGAAAGATATGCCTTGTTCCTGGGTAGGAAGAACCAATGTAGTGAAAATGGCCATACTTCCAAAACTGCTATATAGATTCAATGCAATCCCAATTGAAATTCCAACAGCATATTTCACAGATCTAGAGAACACAATCCAAAAATTCATTTGGAACTGGAAGAGACCTAGAATAGCAAAGGCAATTCTAGGCAACAAAGACAAGGCAGGGGATATAGCTATCTCCACCTTGAAATGATACTACAAAGCTACTGTGATAAAAACAGGATGGTACTGGCAAAGAAAAAGACCTGAGGATCAATGGAACACATTAGAAGATGCAGAGACAACTCCAGACATCCTCAGCCACCTCATCTTTGACAAAGGAGCCACCCACCTTCACTGGAGAAAAGATAGCCTCTTTAATAAATGGTGCTGGAAGAATTGGGTTTCAACTTGCCAAAGATTAAAAGTAGACTCATATCTCTCACCATGCACTAAACTAAAATCAAAATGGATCAAAGATCTAAATATTAAAACAGAAACTCTGAACCTGCTAGAAGATATGTTAGGTAGAACTCTTGAAGCCATTGGTGTAGGAAAAGACTATATGAACAAGTCCTCAGTCACATGGGAACTAGTACAAAGAATCAACAACTGGGATCTCATTTTAATAAAAGCTTCTGGATGGAAAGACAAACCACCAACAGAGTGAAGAGGCCACCCACAATATGGGAAAAAATTTTACCAGCTGTTCCTCAGACAAAGGGCTACTATCAAGAATATATAAAAAAGTTAAAAAAATAAAATCAGAACTCCCAAATTTAAAGACCCAACCACAGAAATGGACATCTGAAATGAACATTTTTCAAAGAAGTAGAAATAGCAAATAAACATATGAAAAAATGTTCAACATCACTTGTCATTTGAGAGATACAAACGAAAACAATACTGAGATTCCACCTCATTCCAAAAAGAATGGTTACTATTAAGAAAGCAATCAATAACTGTGTGGATTTAAACTCTTTTCTTTGTTAGTCTAGACAAATTATTTAAATGATCTGACAATTTCTTCCTTTCTGAACAACAGATAAACATCACACCTATCTTGCAGAATTGTCACAAGAACTCACAGAAATGCTTGACATCTTTTGTCATATAATAGAAGCTCAGTAGGTGTTTCCTATTTAAGTGTTCTTCTTACTCTTATGATGTCTGGGTACCACTGAAAGGAAATGTCAGATTATCTTGGTAGAGACTGATTACAAAACACAACAACCAATCTCCAGTGATTCACAGGAAAGTTGGAAATATATATTGGAACAAAGGAGCAGAATGATGGTGTAAAAGTGGAAGAAGCAGTGGGCAAATGGTAAGGGAAACCAGAATAATAAAATAAAGGATTTGTGTAGGGCAGGTGACATAAGGCTTAGTTGCGTTTTTCTCCTTGCTGAGACAAAATTGAAGCAAAGTTGAAGGAGGAAACGTTTATTTATCCACAGTTTGTAGAGATTTCAGTTCATAGTAGGCTGGCTCCAAGGCAGGGTGACATGGTAGAGGGGCATCTCAGAGTAGAAACAGTTCACGAGAGGTAGAAGCCAGGAATTCAGCAAAGCAGTGAAGTAGTAAGGAAGCAAGCAGCAAACAACAAACAACAGCCCTCTTCTGTCCCTTATATTCTATCTAGGTTGGGGCACCCTTAATCCTATCATTACACCATGAATCAATCCCAGCATCACATAACTAATCCCAGCATCACACACCTAATCCCAGCATCACACAACTTAGATGGAGTCACCTCTGAAAAGCCCCACTTGTGACCACTTGGAGCTTTGGGGGAACATCTAAACACAAGTGATAACAAAGGCATTTTAGAAATTTAAGTCCAAGTATTGGAGACTTAGTTGGATTTTCCCTTTCTGAAGGTCATCTTCTTTAAAAAAGAGCACATAGGTTTCTAATTAAAAATATAGATTCACTTAAGGATGTTACAATTGAATTTTTACACCTAATGCCTACTAGATTTTGTAATTATATTGTTAATTTCAGGCATTGTGTATGGTAATCTGAGAATAAGGGGATAAGAAGTCATTGTTTTATGTGTGGCAAATTATTGGATTAAGACAAGATGGGGCATGAAAGTATAAAGATGCCCTGCATGGGGAGAGAAGGTAGGGGGAAAGAAAAGGAAGACATTAAAAGGATGGAATGAGCTATTAAAGTAATATATTAATAGAAGAAAGTTTAAGTCTCACAGGAGGGAGAAAAGTGGAGGGAAAAAAGCAAGAATAGAGTAATTGAAATCATTTTTGGCTAACTCAATGAAGAATAAATGTAGCAGTTGAGATCCAGAGGAGTCTTGCAGAGGGCCTGGAGGCTATTATATGAAATGATTTACACATTCCTTACAGTTTACATGTTCTTTCTTTTTTTCTCTCAGATCTGAAAATGTCTTACTTTTTAGAATATGGATTCCAGGAAGGTTAAAAAGCAATACCAGAGGGCATAGGTGCAGAAGTGAATGTAGTCAGTCATTCAAAGCATTCAAGTAAGAATATGGCGTTATAAATATCCAAAAAGTGTGACTTAGGTGTTCCAAACAAAAACGTATAAGTCATTCATAACTAATTTGAGTTGTACAGCATTTCCTAGACAAAGAGAAAATAGTTAACATTTGAAAGTCCTGAAAGATTTTTCCTTGGTTGATTACATTAGATGGTTTGCCTTTGATCAAAATCAAATTCTTTTAAAGATGAATAAAGTACTACACAAGCCCACTGTTAGAACAGACAATAAGATGCAAGTTAATTCTGGTATAATGTATTCCAACAAACCTTAGAAAATAAAGACGTGAGGTGGCTTTGGACAAGTTTACTAGTCATCTCCCCTACTGACAGCTTCTTTACAGATTGGGCACAGCAGTACGGCATGTTTGAACTGCGCTGTGTATGACTCTTTAATGTCACATAGTGGTGGATATGGGTCTACAATGTCCAAATCACACAGATTCTTCAGAGCCATCAAGTATTTACTTCCTCCCAGGTGATTCAGCCATCTGTGGCAGAAGGCTAGGGTGCCAAAGTTTTCATTGATGACATTTAACAAGTGTTTTGGTCTTGGAAGCCTTATTGGCACGTGTACAACATCAACATTTTTCATGTAATGTGAACACTCCATGTTGTCATGAACAACACCTCTTCCTGTACTACCAAAAGTTTCAATGACATAAACTTCTTCTTCCTCCATCCTAGTCACCTCCTTGCCCTACATATTTTTTCATCATCAGTATCTTTTCAACAGTCCATGCACAAATATGCATTTCAAAAACAGTTCTTTTGCTGATTTAAATATTAGCATTATGAAATTTATAAAATACATGAAGGGATGAAAAAACACCTATAAATCTACCATTATCAATATTTTGAATAATAGTTTTCAAAAAAATTTTACTTAGTATAAACAAAGCTATATAAATTTATTTACTAATTCAGTATTGAAAGTTAGTATATGGAAAGGTCAGTTGTATGGATATCAAGGATACAGCCATGAATAGAACAGAAAATATCCTTGAATTCATGCAGTAAATTGTGAAAAGAAAACTCTAGTTGAGAGGAGATAAACAGTATATATTAAACCTTATTAAATGTCATAGTACATTTAAATATCATGATAAATAAAAGGAGACAAAACATATACATAGAGACAAGGGATTTTTTTCCTGTAAAAAAACCTCCTAATATTTTAGGTTTTGTGTAGCATATGGTCTCTGTTTCAATTCTGCAACTCTGCAGTGGTAGTATGAAAAGTATCACTACATATAAGCAAAAGTATAAACCTGTGTTCCCACAAAACTGTATTCCTAAAGAGGCAGAAGCCTAGAGGCTACAATTTTTCTATCATTTAGTCTGTAATCAAATTAGATTGAGTTTTCTTTTTTTGTTTAGTCTTTTTAATAAGGTTGTTAATGTGAAAGTTACTTAAGAAATTTAAAGTAATAATTGCCCTCAAGATTATATCACTATTATATTTTGGAACAATTCAGTTGCTTAACTGTCTTATTTCTCTGATCTATGAAAAGACAAAACTATAAACGTTAATGATTGTGAAGGATTGAGGAAATTACCTAAATAATTCAGAGATAAAAGTATTCCCCATTCAAAGAGTATTAGAGTAAAAATTGATAATTTTGCTTCAGCATTTAAAGGCACTTTGCATTAACTTTTAAAATCAACTCTTTTTAAATGTTTATTTTTCTGAATATCAGTTTACATTTGAGGTACAATGATGACTAAGGGAGGCCTACTTTGGTTCCATAAAGACAGCTATGTTAATTATGTATGTCTTTGAAAAGCCATTTGCTATGTCTGTTTGTAAGCAAAGTACATGAACACCATCCATATGACTATCATAAGAAATGATGGCTTTATTGGAATAAATGGAAAACATAAAGAAATCATGGTTTAAATATTTGAAAGTGAAGTGGCATTTAATATCAGGAAAAATTTAATTGAGCTCTGTTAGAGCAGGACAAATTAGTAACTTTCATTTTTTTCAGTCAAAGAATTACCCTTCTATATATTAAGAAAACTTTAATGTTAAAACATTAAATTGGGACTACTTTTCAGGAATAAGTATTTCAGGAAGCTTTTCAGTGAGCTATTTCTTTAATGTACACATTGCTTACAGATTCTGCTGATTTTCCAATTTTTTTATTCATATGGAATATTTCTTAGAAATTCAAGCCTTTTGCAGCTATTGCAAAACACAAAGCACTAGAAGGATGGATTGTGAAAATTTTGGATTTTTCTTTCATTAAGTTACTTAAATTCTTTAGCTCTTTCTTTATTTTCATAATTGTGAGACTTTATAAAAGTTTAGGAAATGCAGTAGTTAATTGCTTTAGTGTTAAACATGAAAACCAGCTATCAGATGTCTTCACATATGGTATAGTTTTTCTAGTGTTGTTTTTAGAATCTAGGTTGACTAGAAAATCACTGTCTTTTCTCATCATATCACAGAAATCTTACCAATGAATATTTATTGTATGTTATGTAAGACTTTACAAAGGGCCCATAAAAGTGAAGGCAATGATTCTAGTTCTATAAAAAATGAACAAAAATCTTTAAGAAATCTTCCAATATTTGTAAATGAAAAGAAACAACTGTTCAGATGGTTATAAAAATAAGATATCAATGAGTAAAATTCAGATGCCATTTTCCTTTGGATAGTTTCTTACTGGTATGTATATTGTATATGTAACTGGCTGTGTATATTGCATAGCTAGGTTACTAGCTGTAGAACTCATCTTGAACTCTTTTTGTTGATGTTATCATGTATGATAAACCTGTGTGTAACTCATCATCTTTTTCCCACCTGTGTCCTCTTATGCTTAGCATTTCCCAGTAGGCTGCTCCTATTTAAAGATGCAACTGGTGATTATGAAATGTAGTTAATATATCTAAATTATACAGCAGACCATATTGCATTTGTGGGAAGAAAATGGAGTAACATGGACCCGCTTTAGTCTTCTGGCTGAGACTGTTTTAAAAACACACACAAGGGCCGGGGATTTAGCTCAGTGGTTCCAAGCTAAGGACCTGGGTTCACAAGCTGAGGACCTGGGTTTGATACCCGGTAGCAAAAATAAATAAATAAATAAATAAATAAATAAATAAATAAATAAATAAATAAAACACACACACACACAAATTGAAATAAAAATTTTTAAGCCACCAGAAGTGGTAGTTTTTGTTTTTGTGACAAAATGCCAGGGAAAGGTAACTAACATGAGGAAGTTTGGATCTTGCTTTTCTGAGGTTGCAGTCTATGGTCAGCTGACTCCATGATCTCTAAGCCCTTGCATGGCAGAGAAGTCATGGTAGAAGGGTATGATGAAGGAAAGCTCCTGACCTCACAGGAGCCAGGAAACAGAAGGAGGGAATTAGAGAGCATGTGTAATTAGGAAAATCATGTGCTACAGAGTTTCCTCCTTTTATGTTATTCCATATGGGCCTTCGTGCTCGGTGTTGGAGCCTCTCACATTCAAAGAGGTTCTTTCCCCTCAGTTCCTCAGTTCCTGGCTCCTATGTCAGTCTCTGGAAACAACATCATGGACACACCAGATTATGTTTTACTGATTTCCTAGGTATCTCTTGGTCCAATAAAATCGATAATCAAAATTACCATCACAATAGGTACCAAGTAATGAATGATGATGATGCCTGAGAGATTAAAAGATGAGGTAAAACCCTTTTTGTCCTGAAAGATTTCCCAGGCTGCAATGCTGGAAGGGAGAATCCAAATTGAAGCTGGAAGAGGGGATGGAGCTAAATGTCAAATAAGACCAAGTGGGCTAAAATTCACAGAACAGAGAACTCAAACATGACTCTGATCTACAGAGGATCCACCTTAAGTATTCAGCAGAACAATGATCAACACATGCAAATGAGGAAATTATTAAAAGTCAGAAAAATAACTCTGAAGAAAGTAGAGGAAAAAAATATACCTCACACTTAGAGCCTAAGAAAGCAGCTGTTTCCATCATCTAGATTGGAAAAACCTCATAATTCAGTGGACATTGGAAAAAGTACCCAAAAGTATCTTACCTGCATAGGAGATAACAATTATCCCAGAGGTTATATAGATCTGGCCCTGCCTAATACATCTCACCATATTCAATGGATTAAACTCTTTCTGTAGCCAAACTGTATCATGGAACATAGCCACTGATCTTGCTTTCAAGAAAAGTAAGTACATAAAATTTCAAGAGAATTTGAAAATTTCAAGAAAGTCTAGGATCATTCAGTGTTTATAAGAATCATTGTGGAAGTTTCCTCAAAAGGCTCTTCTAAATTTATAGTTCACTGATATGTAAAACATAAAAATATATAGTAATGAGTAATATGACTTTTAAATTATTTTTATTTTAATTTTTAAAAAGTAGATATTAATAAAAATATAAAAGCAGTTTTATGAAAAACTAATTTTTCATAACAACAATAATTAGAGAACATCAATGCTAAATGCACTGTATCATGATCTTAAAAGAGTATATTTTCATTTGTTAATCTATCAACTCATTTCCTAGTAATACTGTTCCATTTTTTGCATAAAAAATTGTAATTATTAACAAAGTATTCACACTTGGTATAATTTTGAAGAATTTCTTTCTACTATACAATATTTGTTATACATTTTAGTCCTTATTTACAGCTTCAATTTCTCACACCAGGGAGACAATGTGATATTTACATGTGTTCCATTTATTTCACTTAAGAATATGATTTCAAGGTGCATCCATTCAACAAGAAATGTCTCCAGTTTATCCTTCGATATGGCTAAATAGTACTCCATTATATAAAAAACTACATCTTTTTAACCATTCATCAGTTGATAGGCATTTGGGTTGTTTCCAAGATTTAGTTATTACAAACTGCCACTATAAACATAGGTGCATATACATCACTGTGGTATGATTCTTTTAATTTTTTTAGGAAGATAACAAGAAGAATAGTTGAGTCAAGTGGACCTCTAATCCTAGTGTTTCGAGGCATCTCCACACTGATTTCCACAGTGGTTGCACCAGTCTACAATCCCACCAGCAGTGCAAAAGTGTTCCTTTTTCCCCACAGCTCCATTAGCATTTGTTGTTGGTTGATTTCTTGATAGCAGCCATTTTTTCTGGAGAGAGATGAAATCTCAGTGTTGTTTTTCCAACACCATTTACTGAAAAGGCAATCTTTCTCCAGTGCAGGTGTTTGGCCCTTTTGTCTAAGATAAGATGGCTGAGTTTGTTAGGGGTTGTTTCTGCATCTTCTAATCAGTTTCACTGAACCTCAGGTCTGTTTTTTTGTTGTTTGTTTTGTTTTTGCCAGTACCATGCTGTTTTTATCACAGTAGCTCTGTAGTATAATTTCAAGTGTGGGTTTGTAATGCCCTGATTTGCCTTTGTTGCCCAGAAATGCTTTTGCTATTCTAGGTCTCTTCTGATTCCAAATGATTTTAGGAATGATTTCTCTAGTTCTGTGAGGTATGCTAGTGGTATTTTGATTGGGATTACATTAAATCTGTATAAAAATTTTGGGCTATATCCATTTACACTATGTTGGTTCTTCCTATCCATGAGCAAAGAATTTCTTTCCATTTTCTGAAATCTTCTTTGATCTCCTTTTTTCAGAGTACTGTAATTTTCAATGTATGGATCTATTACTTCATTTATGAGATTGATTCCTAAGTATTTCATTTTTTCCCATGCTATTGTGAAAAATGTTGTCTCCCTAATTTCTCTTTCAGTGGGTTCATCATTGGTGTACAGGAAAGGTATGAGTTTTAGGTGTTTACTTTGTATCCACCTACACTGCTGAATTTGGTTAAATCTATAAGTTTTTTGGTGTCTTTTATGTAAAGTATCATGTCATCTGTAAACAATGACAGTTTTACTTCTTCCTTTCCTATCCTTATCCTTTTATTTCTTTCTCTTGTCTAATTGCTTTAGCTAATGTTTTCAGAACTATATTGAATAGAGTGGTGATAGTGGACATCTTTGTCGTTTTCCTCATTTCAGAGAGTGTGCTTTAAGTTTTTAACCGTTTACTATGATGTTGGCTGTTGCTTTGTCATAGATGGCTTTTATCAGATTGAGATAAAGACTGTCTATTCCAATTTTCTGTTGGGTTTTATCATGAATGGCTGTTGGATTTTGTCAAATGCTTTTGCTGCTTCTATTGAGATGATCATGTTAATTTTGCCTTTGGCTCTGTTTGTAAAGTGTATTAAATTTATTGATTTGCATATGTTGAACCATCCCTGCATCCCTGGGATGAAACCTACTTGATCATAGTAAATAATTTTTTGATAATTTTCTGCTTTCTGTTTGTTAGTATCTTATTGAGGATTTTTGTGTCTCTGTGGCTAAAGGAGTACAATTAGCAATATCAAGCACAGCCTAGAAACTGCATGGTAACTATTAATTTGGTATCTTTAAGCATAGGAGCAAGATGTACAGTTAAATAACACAATGCAACATAAACTAGGAACTTTTATGGAATGAGATTCTCCTTAGTGGAGTGACCTTTT
>NW_004624920.1:538581-559070 GCF_000247695.1 Heterocephalus glaber
AAATGAAAATTAAAAATATGGGAAAAAATAATAATTTTGCGAATAACAAATAAAAGATAAAAATGAAGGGCCTCCTTCAGGGTATGTCTCTGCTGTTACAATAGACAACATGGGTGACAGTGTGTAGATATGTCAATGAGTCTCAGCAAGCCAGTAGCAGACCCATGAGATTCAGTGTGATTTCTGGTTGCAAGTCTCAAGTTGAGCTCCCTGTCCTCCTGCAGGGTTGAACTCTGCTAATTTCTAGTGCAGATTCAAGCTGCTCTTCCCCTGAATGTAGTCCAGGTTCCAATGGAGGTGGTTATCCCTCTGACTTACCAACTATGGTGGTCTGGTGTGCTTTTATTGCAGAGATTCTCTTCACTTTTCCAGTGGGCTTCAATTTTCATCAAGGAGCCTGAGAGAGGCCATGTTTCTGTTGTTCACTTCTGTCCTATCTTCTGTAGCTCAGGACAATGGCCTTTATGACCCCATGTGCCTCTGCACTGTGTGCAGTATGGGACCAGGAACCTATGCATTCAGGAGGCCAGAAGCAGGGGGAGAGGAGGCTGTGCTGGGCTGGTTGAGGGGCGCTGGGCTGGGTTGGTTCAGCAGGTGCTGGCTCAGGTATGCTCCTTGCTTGGAGCTGGGGTGGGGGCAGGACAGGTGGCAGCCCTCTACTGTGTGTTTGCCAGCAAAATTTGCTACCAGGCTGTAGTATCCTTTGTGTGGAGGAAGGCAAAAGAGGCAAGAAATCTTTTTCCCCCAAATCATTTCTGTGTGGCTTGAGTTAGCAGCACCTTTTCAGTCCATCAGTTTCTGGGGACTTCCCAGTATGGTGATTCTTGCTCAGTGCTGCCCGCACCCACTGGTAGCCCTGTGGGCTGATGCACTGTTTTATGAAGTCTTGTGCCTATGTTTTATTTGATCCATGTTGTGGTTTGTGTTTAGATGTCCCCCCCCCAAAGCCTCATGCAGTATTTTTCAAAGGTAGCTAAATCTGGAATGTGTGATGCTAGTATTAAGGGCACATGATTCCTAAACTACTACAAGTGAGTGATTGGTTTGGTACCACCAGCCCTAATACCAGTAGTCTGAATAAGATGAAAGGATTAGAAAAACATTGTTAAGGTCCCTTGTTACCTTTGCTACCTTGTGCAACCATGTTGTTTTTCCTTTGCAATGCCTGTTTACCATTCCTGCTGTGAAGCCAGCCTATTATTTACTGAAATCTCTATGAGCTGTAAGCCAAATAAACCATTCTCTTTTAACTTTGGGTATTGGATATTTTGTTTTAGCAACAGGAGAAAAGTAACAGAAATTCCACGTCTCTCATTTTAGATTGGTTTTGGCATCAGAACATATGTCCCTCCCTTTCTTCTAATTACCTGTGTGTTTAGTTGATTTTTCTCTGAGTAGATCCAACATGACTCCTCTTTCTTTCAGCCATGTTGTATCTCTCCTAACATGATGTTTTGATACACGTATGCACTGTATAATGTTCAAAGCAGATTAAACACATCTATCTCATCATACATTTATTGTTTCTTTATGGTGAAAATATTCAGTGTCCTTTTTGCCAACTGTTTGATATATAACACATTGTTGTTACCTGTAGTCACTCTACCAAAAAAAAACACACCAGAATTTCTTATTTCTATCTAGTTGTAACTTAGTACCCATTGATTAACCCTTTCCAATTTCTTTCTCTTCACCATTCTACTCTCAACTTGTATGGCATCCACATTTTTATATTCTACATATGATTGAGATCAGTTGGCACTTACCTTCCTATGTCTGCCTTATTTCTTTTAAAAAGACCTTCATTTCTATCCATGTTGTCTCACATGACAGGATTTCATCCTTTGTATGGGTAAATAGTATGTCATTGTGCATATGTAACATATTTTCTTTGTATTTGCCAATTCTTGGAAATTTAGTTTGTTTCCATCAAAATATTCTTAGTATAATAGTCCAGAGTGATCTACAAACTTTCTTTTTAACATTAGTCCTCTTACCAGACCCTGATGCAAAATGTCCCAGTACTATCCTTGAGAAAAAATGCTTAGAACAGATTTCTGCAAAGGTCATTCTTATAAGTTAAATGGGCCCAAACCAAAAGCTCATAGGCCACTTATACAGAAAAAATGAGCTAAAATCAGGTTAAGAACCAGCATAACTGCAAAAAGTGTGTTTGCTATGTCCATGTTTGTGCTTTTTGGGAAGTGGGCATGTGTTACATTGATTAATGGCACAATTCAATCGTACAAGGCCAAAGAAAGAAGTCATGTAAACTTGCTGGGTCTATTTTTTATATACAAAACTGTAGGTAATAAATCTCTTCAGGATTCTTAAAGGATTAATTATTGTGTGTAGAAGTACATACTATACTGCTTTGTCAACTCTAGAAAATGCACAGCATTGATGTTTATCTTTTAAAATCCTTAACATAGGATTCTAATTATTGTTCATTATAATACACTTTTTCTTATGTCTTTTTAATGTGCACTATAGTTAATCTTTTTCTACGTTATTAGTAATTTCTCTTTAAATTTTGTGTAAACATATTTGCAAGCATCATTTGAAAGACTGTCTTTTTCCAGAACATTATGCTAGTTTTATGTATTTGTGCTAGCCCATACTGATTTATTTTTTCTTCTATGGTGATAAAGCAGAGTCTTTATGAGTGCATTCTTTAAATAGGCTTCAACACCTATATTATTATTGCAAATTACCATGTTTGAAGTACACTTTTGGAACATCTACCTAGTTATCAAATTAAAATCATAGCAGGAGTTAAATGAGTACAACTGTCTTTTTTGTTGTTATTCTGTGAAATTAACTGGTGACCTTTAAAGTACAGAGAGCAACATGCCACCTGTTTAGAGAAGCCATTTGTGTTCCTAATTATATTAGTCACCTTCCTGTGGATGGGAAAAAACACTGACACCTGCAATTTAATGGAAGAGAGGTTTATTTAGGCTCACAGTTTAGTTCATGTACGGCCAGCTAGCACTAAGGCAGAAACACCGTGATGGAAAAGGGTATCATGAAAGAAGTCATAAAGAAGCAGAAAGAGGAGAGAGAGAGAGAGAGAGAGAGAGAGAGAGAGAGAGAGAGAGAGAGAGAGAGAGAGAGAAAGAGAGAGAGAGAGAGAGAGAGAGAGAGAGAGAGAGAGAGAGAGAGATGAAGAGGGAGACAAAGAGAGACAGAGAGAAAAAAATACATCCTTTCAGTGATCTGTCTATTTCAACCAGACCCCAACTCCAATAACATGAAACTTTTGGTGGACATTTAAACCATAACAATGTTTTAATCTTTTTAAAAAAATTAGATCCTCATATATAACTACCTCTTCTGAATCATCTTGGGAAGGTCACAAACTGAAATCATTTACAAGATGGGTGCTGTTTGAGGGGAGGATATTTTCTTTCAAGGCAGGGACTCTAAGGATAGACCAAAGAGTAGAAAGAATTCTGGAAAACCAAAGCCATTGAGCATTTTCCAGTGAATGACATTCTCAGGCATTTTATCTCATTTCCTCACTCCAAATACCTCTTTAAAAAAGAATTTATACCAAAGAAGCTTTCTAGGTCCCTCAGATATATTTTAGTGTTGGACCCAATTTCTCTGATCCAAGCTGGACATCTAGACTCCAGTCTGATATCTTCTTTCTGATTTCACTTAGTTTCTGAACATTCTTATTTTAACCAGTCCAAGCCAAGTATGACTCTCATTGAGATGTGAGTGGATTCAGCCAATCTCTATCATTCTCAGAAATAAAAAAATATTTTCATCGCTTCTTTTGCTACACAATGGACTTTTATGTTACCTTAAACTTTAGTTAAAGGTATCTTTGTGACCCCTGCTATGTCTAGCTCAAGATTAATTAACTGATGCTTTCATGTTTGTGCAGTGCTATTTATTCTGTTACAGCCAATGTGTACTATGGATCATTGGTTATCTCTTTGCTTTTTGGAGACAATGACTGATCTTTTAAATCCTTAAATTTAGCAGTCAGAGGTGCTCTGCTGATATTTAATGATTGTTGTATTATTTAATGACTCAAAATAATACTTGGAAAAATATTAATTTCATACAATTTCCTTTACTGAATACTTATAACTATAAAAGAGGTATAAAGTCCTGTTCCCAAGTCCAAAGGGATTTTTAAAATTTAAATCTTAAGGTTTTTTAATTAAACAATCTGAAGTAATTTTCTTTATACCTGCAAAATGGTTTTTTATTGAAATGTTTGAGATAAAAATATGTATTGCAAAAAACATATACAAATATTTCGAGTACAAAATTAGTTGTAAAAATAACATAATTTACCAGTAAACCCACATTGTATTACATATGTGTAAATCCTTTGGACGTAAAATTATTTCTTTTGTCAGTTATATGGTAAACACTTATTTTTATAATTTAGCTTCCTATGGAGAGGTAACTGCATGCTTTTGGTTGATCTATTATATAATTCATATATTTGAGGCTCAATTGTCTTGATGAGATAACAGCTCACTATTCTTAAATTTAAATTGTAATAAACTTGGTGACAAGAATATTCTTTGTTGTATTACAATGTTAGTCAGAGCTCTTAAGGTCAAGAAACAAAAGCCTGTAAGGTGGTGTATATTCCTCAGTTCCTATTCCACAGGAGGCTAACCCTACCATTTCCCTCATGACTCTCATTCAGAAAAACAGATATTAAATATAGGTTCAGAGTTGTTTGAAGGTTTGTTTCTTTGTGCTGATGTTTCACCTCTTGAAGTCAAGGTGGTTCTTATAATTTTCTTTTAAGGTCATGTTGTTGACTGAGGGTTGTCTGGCTTTTCGATTTTCATTGAGAACGACCTTCTCTTGATCGCCTTCTAGATCCTGATGAGGAAAAAGGGAGAATATATAGATGATGAAATATATGATGAAACTTCAGAGTCTAAGAATATGGTATTCTGGGGATACCTATCAAAGTTCATCATTTCTTAGTGTAATAAACTTTATTTAGATTATCTTCTCTTAATATCCTTAGCTTTTGGTGATTCATCCAAAATTATATTTTGATCAAACTATATGAAGATAATGCTTTGGAACTTGATGATTTTAATTATTTAGAAAATTTAGATGGCTTGAGGTGTTTAGAAAAAATTTCTGATAGAGCCTTCAGTTAAGAACCATGTGTGCAATTCACCTTTTAATTTCAATGCTTTATATTTGGATTGGTTTAAAATCAAATTTGCCTATAATGCATTTATAAGTCTTGTAGTTTGTTTTGACTATTACTATGTCATTGTGATTTAATCTTGGTCCTACAAATGAAATCTTTAATCTTTCAATGTTTTGAGATATAATGTAACCTAAGAGAAAGAATTACAAAAAACACATAAACGTAATTATGAAGGAAATGATAGTAAACTTGGATATATACAGATATGTATAAAAACTATACATTTATATCAAAATTTTATAAATAGTTCTATTAACCATTTTTGTTTTATGTGCATTTCTAATTTACTTATTTCTCAAATTGCAGCCTTGTCTCATACAATAGTTTTAAGAGTTTTGTTCTGCCTGCACTTGACGTGGGTATTCAAATATTACTTTTTTGACTTTACTTAAGTTTACCTCAGTGGCTCAATATGTCTTAAGAGTTCATAAAGTTTATTTGCCTTTCTTTTAGTATCTGTACTACTTAGATTCTAATTATGGAGCAGGAAATTAAAATATTATTTCCTGATAATTATCATCAAAACACTTTGCATCAAATCTGGCCAACTTTTCTCCTTGATAGAAAACAAAGTTCAATAAAGTATGTTAAGACACTCCTCTTTGGTTTTTCAGACTGTTAAAAAATCTGTATAGACACATTACTAGAGTCAAAGCATTTACCTTGAACCCTTTTGTTGGCTTGTATCTTTCTCACAGGTGTGTCTAAAATTAAAGATTTGTAGTTAGAAATACTTGACAATTCTGGATAAAATTAGAGAAGAGACTCTAGTTAAGCAGAAATGTATGAAATTTTAAATAATCTCAATTTAAATGAGCTGACATTTTTTGGAGTGGTAAATTTTATGGTCCTTAAAATTTTAAACTGACAATGAAAAAATAGTTTTTTTCCATATAGGATTGTGAATGTTTACTAACTACAAAATCCATTGTTTCATTATGGCTTTTAGAGCCCCTCATCATGTGTCATTTTTGCACAAGTAAATGAGAGTAAAGAGAATTACACTATGATGAAAGGTCGTATGCAGTTTACCACAAATATCTTCCCAGAAATAGCTGTGTATCTTTGTTGTCATTCTCATTAGTTATGCATGCCTCTAAATTCTCATTACAGATCAATGTCTGATTGCTTTATCATAAATGATAGCAACAAAATGATATAGACCTGATGACTCTAGAACTGTAATAATAAATTCAGGAAATATATGCCAACATTTCTCCTATAATTCATTACTAACTCTATGAGACATAAAATATTAACTTGTTAAATAATAAAAGCTTTAATATGTAAGAACTGCAAAAACTTTTAACTATGCAGGTTTGTGTTCTTAGAGCTGCAAAATATTTCTCAGTTCCATATTTTATTTCCAATTAATTCACAAGAGACTATTTTTTTCTTACCTTTACTTTATCTTGAAACTTTGACTTATTTTTTATATATCATCCATATTCGTCAATGAAATATTTTTCTATTATAGCTTTTTAAATTCTCTAAAATTCCATAAAATATAAGCTAATTTATTGCTATTTCATTATGATAATGTTAGAATAAGAATGTGGTGAACATCTTAGAAGAAAATTGTGGTTGAAGAACAGAAATCACATTTACTCCCAGTGGCTCTCTACTATCGTAAAGTGAGAGAGAGGATGGAATGAGACTATTTTTAGAGATGTATAATGTGAGAGAATAAAACAATCACTCACTTGGCACAAATGCCTTTCTTCCATCATGTTTCTTAAAAGATGTAAAATATTTCAGCCCAATGCTTTGCAAATTTTGTTTCTATTTTTGTAATTTTTTTTTTTTTTGTACTGAAGCTCGACCTCAGGACCTTGTGCTTGCAAGGCAGGCAGGTGGAACCACTGAGCTAAATCCAAAGCCCTTGTTTTTGTTTTGTAACTTTCTATGGTCTTAACTTGGAAATTTGAAGTAGGGTGCAAAATATCTTACTGACCATGTAAATGTAAATTGACATTAATAGTGGGAGTAACATTAGCTTACAGCTTGGCATGCTAAGCAGTAAATATTATTGCAAGGGGTTTTCCTATGTGAACTCTTTTAAATGTAGGTAAAGCTACAGTCAGAACCATATTCTATACAGAGGTCACAAATCTTTTCACATTATATTGACTGATTTTCTAATTTGGAGGGTTGTCATTACTTTCTCCATAGCCTGATATTTTCCTTTAATTTTGGGGGCAGTTTCAGAATACAGTATATAGTTTGGCCTATGATAAACATGAGAAATTCCATGTATTTTGTGAGAACATTTTTCAGTTCCGGCCATTAAAGCATTTCAGTGACAAGTCACAGAATAAATACAAAAAGATAATTAGCCATGCCAACAATCCTGACTTAACTTACTGGGGGAGTACATTCAATTCATCAGAATGTGTTATATGTCCCACAGGGTTCAAACTATGTACAGATCAGACAGATAGCACTAAGTTTTGAAATGAAGACCATAGTTGCAATATGCATCAGTTAACTGGATTCTGAAACAAAAAGCCAGTCTTTCATGATGTAATTTTTATTCACATTATTCTTGTTGTAAATTAGTATCTTTTAGTATTAGTCAAGGGCATACTTTTGACTCAGTGGTGACTTGATGATTTTAGATAGCTAGAAAAAGAAAAATAGCACGTCTAATTAATCTCCAGGTACTAGCAACTATTCTGTTTATAATGAGACAAAAAACCCTTAGAAATATTTTGATAAAGCTTAGGATGTGTCAGTGTGAGAAATTATGCTTAACAGAATTGGGGAGAGATCACATACTGAGAAATTTTTAAAAAATCAACCTCTGAGATGAAAAGAAATAAGAAATAAGAAAAAAGCCCATTAACTAAAAATAGAATATAATTTTCTTGACTTGTAGCAGGTGTGTCTTCTTGTGGATAAATATATTCTTTAATACTTAGTTGCATTGTTTATAGTGAACTTATCAACAGAGCCTTATTGAAGGAGGGAAAACATACTTACCCAAAGTTTAAGCCTAAATGAATGAAAGCAGTATAAACAGTGATAGCTAATTAATTCATTCTCTAAAAAGCACTGCCATTCTACAAAGCTGATTACTAGGGAGAGACTAAGAGAAAAAAAGAATTCAATTTAATTTTCATAATGTGTTTGTTTCTTCCTTCAAATCTCTGTGTGTTTTCATAGCAAAAAGTTAAGTATTTGTTGGTAGTTGAGTGAATTTTGTATTAGATCTTACAGAAATTTTGGTTTCCTTGTAGCTTAGGATACATCATATACTCTTTGTATTCTGAAAGGAAACCCTATACTTTTCAGACATTTATATTTCTATTGAACAGAAATCCAGTCAGTTTGAATACATATTTTAATTACAAAGGTCTGAAAACATGATATAAGATATTTTTCTATATTCTTAAACAATAATGGGAAAATAATTGCCAAAAGTATAGAAAGTCTCAGGACAATTCATGTATTTGGGCATAGCAATGTAGTTTATAGACTTATAAGCAGAAAAACTATTTCTACTATACGCTGGAAAAATAATAAACTTCAGTTATACTTTCCAATTCATAGTATATTACAAAGAGAATATTTAAAAATAATTTAAATATTTGTCTAAAACAATTTTAGTCTAATATTTTTGTTATTAGTCAAATTAAACAGGAAATTAATTTACTCAAATGTCAGTGGTCGAAATTTTATTTTTATTAGCACTTATGATTTGAGTAATTACCACTTAGAGTTTGTGTAGTCTTTTGAATTCTTTTTTTTCCTCTTTTGCTTTTGAAGGTAGGTTCATTTAATGTCACAGATAAAGAAAATTTCATATTTTAAGGATTAATTTCATTTGTAAAATAATTTACATTTTTAAGGTATAGATTATTACTCAAACAGTTAGAAGAAACATATTCACTCACAAGAATGTAGTTTTGGAAAAGAAAGGTTCTAAATGCACTGTTTTTTGCTACATATATGCACTTAAAAAAATCATGCCTTTTATTGCTGTTATGGGGGCAGTGAATAAGTTTTTTTTAAATATAAAAAGTATGTCAAATTTAGGCTTAACCGCTAGTAATTTAAAAATTATTCCCTTTTCACATACTCAAAATATTGCCACAATTATCTGTATCAGGACAAAAAAATATTCATTGCTCCCCAAGATTTCTACCATAGAACTTTTTAAAGACTGTATGAACAAGTAATAATTTCCTTATAATTATCACTTCAGGAAACCACTTGATTTGATAACACAACAGATAATGTTAGCTTTTTAAACCTAATTTAAAGAGAAACCTACACAGTCAGTCTTTAAAAAGCTGAAGAATTCAACCACAACCTGTTAAGCGGGTTAGTTATTGTCCTTTTACTAACCTCCCTGAAGCAGTCTTTTAATTTCTTCATCTTCAAATAAATGACCATCATCACCTTCAATGAATTTTCTGACCTTGCTGACCTCTGAGAGGATACATTTTTGTAGCAGAAATTGGTTTATATGAAAACAAGTTGGGAGATTTGATGTGATCAACAATGGCATCTGCCCAATAAAGAATTCCAGACCAACTCTCTTGAGTATCTTTTTTAAGCAGGGGTGCTCCACCACTGAGTTGTGTAGCTTCAACCCTTTAAGGGCTTGCTCAATTGCTCAAGTGGAACTTGAACTTGCAATCTTCCTGCATAAGTCTCAGCTGACTTTTGATATACTAATTTGTTTATAAAACTTTAAGCAATATTTAAGAAACAATCAATATGATTATCATTTATTCTTCCTTCCATATTTATGGACTTTTTCCTTAAATTGATATGGAACTTGAACAATGGAATGAGATAGAATAGAAATCATGTTCAAGGCCATAAAGATTATTTATTATATGGTACAGATAGATAAAGTCACATGTTTTTCTACATATGCTGACCTTTTTGCAGCAATTTTTTCAGAGTTTCTTCTGTTTCTCCACCTCCAGCAGAAACCCTAGTATATTTTATTTCGGGACCTAACAGAAAGACAATTTTTTTAAAAGGGTATAAAACAGGCGCAGTCAAACTTCTTTTGTAAAGGGCCAGAAAATAAGTACTTTAGACTTTGTGAGACACATAGTCTGTTTTGCAGCTGTTCAGTTCTTTCAGTATAGTGTGGAAGCAGACACAGACATTACATAAATGAATGGACATGGCTGTGTTTCATGAAAACCTCATTATGAAAACATGTGGCAAAATACATATTTGCTGACTGTTTTAACAAATACTTAGATATATCTTAATTTTAAATTTTAGGTTAATTCATATCTAAGAGACTGATACAAAGGTTTACTAAAATTGTTGATGAATTGTTTTTACATATTTGCAAACATTTTTGTAGGTAGATGTATATTCACATTAATAGAAACTCAAAAGAGGTAATTTTTTTCTAGTATGCTCATTATACTAGTATACTCAATAAATTAAAAATCAAAAATAGCATATAATACAGCATTTATGGATATATAATACACAATAAAGTGTGTGAACATGTTTACAAATTTCCAATTGAATAAAATGTAGATTACATATATAATATTATTTTTTCCAAGAAATGACGTAACTTTTGTTAACTACCATGAAAATGACTTCATCCGATTCTCTAATGATCCTTATAGGTAAGTTTTAAAGATTAACTATCATATTATATTTATTTTCTTGGCGTAGTTTCATGTGGGAAACTAAAAATCACCTGTAATGATTCGTTCTTCTCGTGTTTGTTTTTCAGTTATTTCCACAGGCACTCCTTCAATGATTTTGGTGTACTTTTTAATAATTGGCTCTGAAAGTTGGTGAAGAAAAATGCATTTGATTTATCCTCATATATTGTCATACATCCATGAGGTAGGCATTTTAATGATGGAGTATATTCCTCAAAATATTATTATTTAAGACTTAAGATTATTATTTAAGATTTAAGGATCATTATTGGAACATATCTCAAATAAATTCATGTCAGTTGTTTAAAAGGTAGTACTTATGTCTTGAATCTTGAGTGAAGAGGACTAGTTTGGAAGCTGACTCTCCATCAATGGAATGGGAACCCTATAATAAACCTTAGTTGTAGCTTATTATTAGTCTTTCGACTAGTCATTTTTTCATTCTATTTTTGAGTCCAGCATGTTTTTTTGAACAACCATTATTATAATTATTATATTTTATAATCATACTTACAGAGAAGCAATGGGAATTTCATTGGGCTTTAATGATTAAATAAATTCTGACTGTATCCATTCAAAGATCAACTATATTTTCTTTCTGCTGGCTAAAAAGCCTGTAGTTTAGAAAATGATTGTACCAATTTATAGAAGCTAAACACCAAGAGAAGATTTTAGATGTTCAATATTTCTAAATCAGTACTACTTCAAAATAACCACTGTGATATTATCCAGGCACTAGTAAAACCTCACACACCTCCATGGATGATTTCCGTCCTTGTTTCACCTTCTCTAATCAGTTTGAATTCAGGTTCACCTTCAATTTGGATCTTTGAAAATGTGGGTCCTATAACATTAGTTTAGGAGAAAATTATTATATTAAAGCAGTTCTTTAAGTTTATCAGAAAAGGAAGTTTATTTCAACATTTGGTATTACTCAGACAAAGTGTTTCAGGCTTTGTAAAATCAGTTCTAAATGTTTTCCGTTATCTTTAGATTAGGGAAAATTTCTGAAAACAAGAGAAATGTTAATTGATATGGTTCTACAATCACTTTCATCTGGTTTAGCACTTAAAATGATGTATAAAACCATTCATTTATTAGTAGTTGTAAGTTTGATCACACAAAGTTTTATGAGGCAATATATTGTGAATCATACAGATTTACAAATTTAAGTTTCTCAACTGATAGCCAGTTTAGATCTTACTTCTCTATACTGCTATCATCTATTACTCTTTTTTATTAAAATATTTTAAGTGTTTCAGTCACTCAAAACTTACATTTACAAAAATCTCATATACTTACCTTGGGTTTTATGGGAAAATGAATTTGAGTACTTACCTTGTTTATAAGAATGATGAAAAATTAACTGATTAATAGTTAAATCATCTTTCAAATGCAAATTGAACAAGTTTTGCATTTGACTTGCAAAATGATTTTTGCTCTCAGAGAAAATCATTTTGAGTGTTAGAAAGTTTATTACTACATTAGTTAATCAAAAATAATTTTATAGAGGCATAAGAAAAATCAAATTCAGTACATTTAACTCATACTGTAATGTCCTTAAATAGTTGAATGCAGTTATTTTTGCTTATAATGTAGTTTTTTCAAACCATAAATATATCAGGCCAGAATTTTTTTATCTACAAAGGCAGTGGATGTTGAATATAAAATATATGATAAAATTTTTAATATATAGTAGGTCCAAAATGAAAATATGTATAAGGATTTTTTAAAAAAGAAATTGGTTAATATAATATCTAAATCAATTTTTCTTTAAAAAATTGCAGAAACATCATCTATAGTTAAATTCTCTGAAGGTAGTAATTTTACCAAGTAACTTTTTTGTATTTATTCACAACATCTAGGAGAATACTCACCACACTGAGCACTTAATAGCTTTGTGTTCCATTTAATTTCAGTTGACTTGTTAATTCTAAAATTTGATTAGCTACTTCTTTTTTAAAAAAATATTAAAATTATGTCTTGGACTCTAATGTATTTAGTAAGAGCTCAAAAATCATCAGTAAATCAAAAAATTTCAGATAAGAAGAAAGAAATCTCAATAGCAATCTCAGAGGCCTTACAATTGTACAAGGCCATCAAGAGGAATATTTGTTTCTTTTATGATGTTACTTAGAAGCAAAACTTCAGAATCTTTGAAATCAAGAATAGGTGACATGATCCTTTTTTCATTCATGTCCCCTCTGAAGGAAGAATTCAGGTAGAAATTGATTTCCTCTGTGCCCCTAACTGAAGAAATAAAAATAGTATACAACCCTGATGATGAAGATTGGCGAGAAAAATGGGTTGAATAAGTAAAGCTAAATGAAGAAAGAGGAATCTTTGAAAATAAGAACAATGACACATGTGAATGATTTAAGTTATAGAATGTATGTATAAGTTATAACAAAATTCTAGAGAATCTGCTTTTAAAAATGATGGCGTTATTAAGAATCATTGGGTCATTTTTTCACTGAAATTATTAAGAAATATTTTTCAAAAAATTAATTAATTTTTTCAGAACTCTTAAACTCTCTTCAATATTTAAATATAATGAAATGACCATATGTCTAATATTTTAAAAGGATGTATTTCAAAGTATACATCAATCTTATGTGTGAAGAATGAACAATACTATAGATATTGAATCAGCTAGGAAATCACCCTTTACCTGTGTTTCCAGTGACTAAATTTTAAGGCATGACTCACTTTAAAGGAAAAGACAAATGTACTCAAGAAATTGCTATCTCAAACCACAGAATGAAAAGATGTAACAAAGTAAAAAATAATTACAGTAATAATTTTCTGAGATTCAATTAAAGACATAATCTCTTCCTTATTTTGAATTTTTCTATCTTTCCTCTAGAGTAAAGATAACAAGGTCTCTTCTTTGTGACAAGTGACCACATTAAGATGGTAGACATGGAAATGAAAAATTCCTAGTTTGATTCTTTGAAGTAATTAAAATACATGAAGTAAAGGTAATAGCAGAGATGTCAAAGTTGGCTGACATAGTATCAGATGAGAGAATGACTGAATTTAGTCTAAAACATCAGAAGATAAATATATATATTATATTTCATATCTATGTATATAAAATATGCTCAAGGCTGGATCTGTTCATCTGTTTCTGATGGTAATTTTGAAATCTTTCATTAGTGTACAATTTCTATGCTTTCTTAGGTTGCTGAATGAAAAATGCCTGCCTAGTTTTGGACAAGTTTCTTGTAATGGTACGCAAGAGATCATGCAGGAAGATTGGAAACAAAGCTACAAAACGAGTATACTCTCTGAAGGAGTCTAACTACAGTGATAATATTCAGGATTCTTTTGTATAGTGAGTATCTGGGTATTAGTGCTAATGTAATACAATTAATTTAAAACTGAGTTAAATACAAGCAAATGTACTGAAAGTGTTAGGAATTCACCATCTACTTTGTTAAATAACTTTCACTCCACCTTCTGTAACCTTGTGAGCATGCTGTGTTAGTTTCAAAAAGAATGTAGAGACATTCATAGAAATGAGTATATTATATGAATGTTTTTTCCTTATAAAAGGAACCATGTATAACATCGATTTTTTACCTTCAGTTTTGACAATAGGCTGAAGACTGCCTTGAATCACTTTAATTTTTGGTTCCACAACTTTGGTTATTATTTTAGTTGCTGAAAGTATAAAAGTGGCATATGAATGATATTTATATAAAAGCAACCTGAACAAAGTTATCCTTTTTTATTTTTTGTCTTTGTATGGTATTGAGTTATCAGATATGGTAAAATGTTCAGGTAGTCAAATACAGGAAGTAATCATGGTACATAACTAATGTCTTCTCTTGTCCAGATGTTGAACTCTGAAGTCCAATGACGTGGATTTGCTCCAGTAAATAAAACACTCACTAAATGAGGAAGTCTACCTAGAGATCTATCATTTTGAACTGTACCACTAAAGCTCTTTACCTTCTTTTGTACTTCTTGAAAATATTGGCTGCATAGCAACAGAAGACAAATAAACGTGATTAATTTCATGTAATTCATATCTTAAATTGTAATATTTGGATTCTCTCTCAGTTAAAAGAAAGAAGTTGAAAGAAAAAAGACTGAAGTTATTTTTCATGCATTTGATAAAGTGATACAGAAAGGAAAATATAAGAAATAATCCAGAATATTTAAAGAATAAATTTCTGCCAGCCAGTCATGAGCTCTACACAACAAATATGATATGGTCAGCCTTTAAATTGAGGCAAAAATGTCTGATTTTCAGCTTCCTTGTGTCCGTTCTTAAATTAAGGTATATATTTTAAATGTATGCCATCTACCCAATGGAGAAAATAAAGTGCAACTTTTTTAAAAAATAGAAGTCAAATATTTGGTTGACTTTGGCTAGATGGGTTAATTGGAAAGGTGTCTCTGGAGCCATGGAACCAGAGCTACTGGACTTTTTCATTTCTTACTACAAATCTTAAGAGGTAGTTCCATTAGATAATGACTAGTAAAGCAAACTGTGTAATCATAAGATAGTTTGGACACATTAGAGCAGAGATGGTAGCACATCTTGAGTTCCATTCTATTCTCTTCTCCTGTCTGAGATGTTTAGTGGTGTTAACCTTTTGAATCAGTGTAGATTCTAGCCCTTAATACTGTTTCAATCATGTTAGATATTATATCTTAAGATCTCAAGTTAAGAAACTGAAATGTATCATCAAGTCTATGTGTCCAATTACAGTATTGATTCCATAAGTAGACTTGCCTCTGAGGAACCTTCCCATGAAGGTCAAGGGCATAGAGATTGGTGCCATCACTGTCAAAGTGGATTCATTACTTTTACCTACTTTTCTTTTTACATCATGTTAAGCAAGTTTAGGATGTTTAGTTGGTGGGTAGCTCTTTTTCAATCTTGCTGTTTCTGAAGACAAATGATTTTGATGGCTCAGACTAAGACCTTACTTATTTTTGCCCTTTAGATTTGAAATATTCAGTATTTGACAGCTTATAATAAAAACTATCCCCTTATACAAGTTTTAAAATGTATAATATTTGGGGGATAAGAATAATAAACAGCAAAGAAATCAAAGAAATTTTAAAGACAAGTCAATAAATGAATATAAAAATAGAACCTTTGATTTAATTAGTCTCTACCTCTGAAAATGCTTTTGATTAACAGTATACCTATCCTGGCAGGAATAAAAAAAATTTAATATTGAAATATGAGACTCAGAGTTTTTATAAAGAATTCTAAATATATTGACAAGAGTCACTGGACTTGTAAAATTTTATAAAATATGGCTTATGCTCAATGAGTAAAAATGCAATTTAGTAGGAAAAATAAAAGAATTATAGTATATTTTGGCTCATCAGCAAAACATTTTATTGACATATATGGATGCTGGTGAAAGTGACATGGATAGAGAAGGAAAGGTAAATACTGACAGACATATATCTTTGGTGGAGAAAGACAACATACCATGTCTGGAGAATAGAGCCCATTGGATTTTTAAATTACTTGTAAAATATGTTTTTAATAAAATTGTATACTTTTAGGCTGGAGTTTATATCATGGTGAACCATGATTGTTCCAGTGAAACCCTTAAGACTATGCTGAGCTGGCTTGATAATAAAGTTGCATATTATATCACATAATTTAAATCAGTAAGAGCAGCAGACATTTTGTTTTGCTCTTTACATTGACTTTAATCCTTTTCTGTATCTAATATAAATTTTAAGAAAATGTTTGTAATTAAACTCCTGGATGTTTATGATATGAAATAGAATACTTTTTAAGCCAGAATAAGTGAGGGAATTGAAGCAATGTTTTAGCTACTGTTATATTTTGAGTGTTTAGTTGTAGAGCCAAAACAAAATGAAAAGAATTTCTGCTTTGAAAACTACATCAAAAGAAAGAAAAAATAAAAGAACAAGCCACAATGAAAAGATATTCTATTAATGACATTTATGAGCATGAAATACCTTTTAGGACTCTACAGTGATAGAGTTTTAATTTTGATAATCTGGTAATGCGAGGGATAAAAGAATCTTTGATTCCAGAGGCTTATCATCTGACAGATATTGGGTTGGTGTGTCCAGTGTCAGAAAGGGCGAGTTTTGAACCATCATTTGAAAGAAATCAGGATTCTTTAAGATGTTTCCTCTTGCCCATAAAGAGCTGAGGGCTTCCAGGTAGAATGAAAGAAAAGTGGTTTGGCAATGCTGTTTCCATGTGGACATATTTGAGTATACAGAAAGCTCTAAAATGTCTTTCAGTATCTGTTCCCTTAATATGTCCTTTTTTTCTGTCTCTTTGTCATGCTAATATTTTATTTTACTGTCTTTCTCATTACTCCTATTTTCCAATGAGTGGGAAAATGCTTCAGTGGAATGAATGAATGGCCAAAACTAAGTGATCACTCCTATGCTTCAAACCTTGATTCAAATAGAATGAAATTTGTCATTGATTGTAGTTGTAAATACCAGATTATCAATAGTCTTTTTTTTAAAAACAAAGAAAATGGTTTTCTTTCGTTGTCTTGCCACTTATATATAGCCAATACTGATCACGTACTTACTGTAGACAGTCATGGGGATTTCTTTGAAGGTGCTACCACGGACAAACTGAAAATAATGTTTATATTTAGTAACATGACATGTGATACTGTATTAACAAAACTATAACACCAGGTTAATTCTTACTAAAATAAAAATAGTAAAGCTATTATTAAAATTAGTAAAAATGAATTCCTTATAAAAATCATGTTCCAGTTGTTTGCTATGAAGCCCCATGGCGTAAAAATCATTGGATTTGTTGCTTAGAGTTTTAAATGATGAAAAATTAAAGTAAAATATATTTATTGTTTTTTCATGTTTCTACTACTTGAGTCCTATAAATATGAAGAAATAAAACATCCTTTTGCCTTTCACCTTTGATTAATGACTATTTTTATAAGTAAATTCTCTTTCCATTATATTTAGTAGCACAATGTTTGATAATACAACTATTTTGGTTATTTTTATGTGTTTTATCTTACAAATTGGATCATAGACTCTTTGAATAAAGACAATCTCTGATTCAAATTAATATTTTCCAAAACATTTAGTTTACTATTTGTTATCAGTTGTTTGTTGTTGGTTACCAAGTAGTTTTGAATAAATATTTGTTGATCAAAACCATGAAGACATTGTCATTTCATCACAGGAGGGCCAGTGGTGCATAAGTAACAAAGCATTCAAAGCCTAGGGTATGTTTATGTATTAATGTATACATTTCTATTCTTTTATATTAAACCTGAAAAGTCTGTTAAACAGATTAGAAATAAATCTTTTAGTATTCTGTACCTTAATTTGGATGTACTTGATCAGTTTATTAAGTATTTCCAGAAGCTGGTCATTTCCAACGGGTATGTCTATGAAGAGGAATAGTAAATGAATATTAGCAAGAAAATGTGAAATAAAAATCTAGCTTCATAATGAAAAAACTTATCCATCAATGAGTTCAATAATTACTAACCTGCTGGGTAGAGGAGTTTATCTACAACATGAATGACACCATTTGTTGTCATAATGTCAGAGTCTTTGGATTTCAATTCATTCACCAGAAGAGTATCATTTATCTATGAAAACAAGAAGTAATATTAATGAGAAGTTTGACAAAAAATGGAAATTAAGATAGTTTAATGATAGATAACCACTTACTCCTTTCACATAGATTTTACTTCCTTGTGAAGTCTTTAAAATATTAGTAACGCCAGGTTCAAAACCCTTTCCAATGAAAACTCCTGGTGTCAGGTGATACAGGATGATGTTTTGAAGAGCATTCCTGTCCCCTAGAAGGAAAGAATATATATTTAATACATCACATTGTCTGACATTTTGATAGTTTGAGGACTGAGGAGAAGAGGATTTCTTCCACACTGTATTTTCTCATAAAGCCATGATTCTCTCAAGTTGGAGTCAAAGTTATGTTAAAACATTTAGTCATTTTAGTCAAAATATTGCCCAATGTATTTGAAGAAAAAATTAAACTAGTTTTGAAATCATGACTATTTTCTACTCTGCCACATAATTGTGTGTTTTTAGTGGACAAAAACATAAGAGTAAGAAGTTTAAGAACAGTAATGAAATGACCTTCCACACACCCCAAATGGACTTAAAGGAAATGTAAAGCTTGCCACAAACATGAAAGAGGGAACAGTTATTAGGCTGCCACCTGGGCAAGAAAGCTTGAGGAAGAATGGAGATCCTGAAATCATGGAGCAAATTCTCTTCTACTCACCAATCAAAATATCCATTTCTTCTTTTGTCATTCCCTTGAAAGCATCATTAGTTGGTGCAAATAAAGTCCATTCTCCAGGCTGTGACAAGAGATCTTTCAAGTCTGCAGCTTCCAGTAGGCTAAGGAAGATGCTGAGCGGAAAGGATGTATATTTATTTTGTTAGACTTACACTGAAGTTATGTTTACCCACAATGCATAGAGTAGAAGAGAATCCATGTATTGTGGAGAGAAACAGAGTTTCTCACATGCTTTCATATGCTTCAAATTCAATTCAGCATGTGGAAAGTTTTAAATATAAAATCTAACCTTTAAATTTCTTTATCTTTGTTTTTATTTTACAAAATTTTGAAAGATTACACTTTATAATGAAATAGGAGGTTTGTTTCCATATTATATTCTATAATCGTATTTGGTAGTATATACTGTACTATCATTTAAAAAATTTTACTTGTAACAGAATTTTCAAGAAGTATTTCAGTCTATTAGTTTTCCTTTATTCATCAAATCATACCTACTAGGAAGCATATGTTAGATTTAAAACACCAATTTTGAGAAAATTTCTATAAATTGCATATTCTTATTTCAATTCTGACCAATACAAGAAACAGAATGCCTACTGGGATACTAACTGTGAAACAAAAATATGCTAATAAGTCTCATTATTTTGTAGAAGTGCAACTAATAAGCTTACCTAAAGCGCTTATCTTGTTTTAGTTTCTCATAGAAGGATTTGTCTGCTGGTGTGATGATCTCTCGGAATACATGAATAGCACCATTTCTTCCTTGCTTGCTTCCTCTCACCATGCATGAATTTTCAACGCAGACAGACTAGCACAGCAAAGAAAAATGCATGATGTCCTTTCCTTTATTTGAAAGTTTCCATGTGATAAGATTGCATAACTAAGTTTGTATACAGTATTGGCTCTTCTGAGAGGCCACTTATACTTGCTACACATTTCTAATCTAATCACATTTCCCACTATTAGTCAAGCTACCCTATGCATCAGGCAGGGAGTTTTGTCAGTAAATTACAAAAATGTCGTGGAATTCCATTTTTTACATTTTCTGCATTTCTTTTTTTAAAAAATTCATTAACTATATTGGTATGTTTTAGTTATACAATATGATGACACTCATCACTGGGAATTTGTACCTGTACATAATATATCTTGGTTCTTACTTTTTCCCCATTCCCTGACCCTCCTTTCAACCACCCCACCACTCTCTATTTACACAGACTTTATTTCCATTTTTTCCTTTTCTCATGTTCTTCCCTTTTCTTCTTCCCTTTCCCCTCCCCCTCCCCCCAACTTCCCCCTTCCTCTTCCCCTTTTGACCTTTTCTTCCCTTTTCACATTATCTATT
>NW_004624920.1:559309-586328 GCF_000247695.1 Heterocephalus glaber
TTCACTGTAAGCTCCAATCAATTATAGGTCAAATTATTGGTTCAATTATAGTTTTTTGAGCAAATGTTATGTACAACTATAAACATAAATGTGGTGAATACTTATATTAAGAAAAATATTATAGTAAAATAATCACGAATAATTCCCCTTAAAATACTTGGCTTTCTTACAAACACATTTATCCCATTGCATCATTCTTGCCAGTTTATGAAGAAGTCCTAGAAGTCCTCTTTTGTGAATGTTTTCAGTTATAGTGTCATGGTTGCTTTAGTGTCCTGAATAGATTAAAAATGCTTATTTTTATGGTCATATTTTACTCTGGAGAAAATCCAGAATTTGCACATTGCCAGGTCTGGTGTTTATAGAAGTCTGCTTTTCCACTGATGGCACTGAGTAGCAATATTCATATTTTTGTTGTAGTTATCAAAATAGGTGAAAATATGAAAGACGATTTCCAGTACTGCTTAAGAAAATGGCAAGAACAATGGGATAAGTGTGTACAAAGTTATAGGGAGTATTTTAGGGGGATTAATAGCTGTATGCAATTTATGGTAATAAATTTTAAAAATTTAAATGTTCACCATATATTTTTTTCACACCTTATATGTATATGTATAATTTAAAATGAAGCTCATTTACTGCATAATTTAAAATGTGTTCATTGGGGTTGTGGAGCCTGCATGCCATACTCAATCCTAGGAAATGGCTGAATTCCTATGAAATCTTTTAGTTGTAGGTGAAATGCTTCCTTTAGAGAAACTGGACACTTTCAATTGTTGCTCTGAAATTTTGACAAGTGTTATTTGTAAAAGCTTTCCTGCTGACAAAAGTACTCTGGAATCATTTAACAGAGTCCAGAAATCCTCATTCATCTATCCAAGCTCATTTTGAAAGTTATTTAAAAGGGATTCTATTTTTGAATCATGAAATACAATTAGGCATCATCTTGCATTTTTGATTCTATATAAAAACTACCTTATACATGATAAAATATTCTATCAAATAAAAGCTTATTTTAGAGAGGTTTTAGTGTTTCCTGAAATTTTAAGGAATTAATGATTCAGAACATAAACCATTTTACTTAATGAAACTAATGCAAATTATCTCAATTATTAATACATATCACTTTTGGTGTACTTTCTTCAGCCTTTTCACCTAAATTACCCAGTGCCCTTATCTTCCTATGAATAATTACTATTAAAATTGCATTCAGAAAATTCTGAGAAACATTAACTGTAGCAACATTCTTTGACATGTGCATGTCTTTTGACATGTAGGTCAAAGTGGATATTTGATTTTTGTTTTGATTCACTTACTGTACGATACACGAAGACTCTGAGTTTTTGGCCTCCAATGGTTTCAAGTATTTGTCCATTATAAAGCTCATTAAGGCCAACTTTTACTTTCAATATGTGATTTTGCAACATTACTTTCAGAATGCGCTGATCCATACTCAAAGTATCATCTATAAATAAATTCATTAAGAAAGATTTATTTTATAAGGAAAACATTAAAGTTTTTCCTGGAAAGAGAAAAACATAAAAATAGATAATCTCTAATACTATCGATGTGGATCCTCTACTTACATAATATATGAGTCAAGTAATGGTCAAGCCTAGCGATCCAAGTCACCAATTCAAAACTTTGTGACCTCTTGGATCAAATGATTATAACATAATTATAAGCAGCTCAGACAGTGGGATCCATCTCTGTTAGGGCTACCTTTTTATGGCGGTTGTTGACAAAAGCTACACTTTACAATGCCCAGTATTTTTCCTGACAATTAGATATCCACTAGTCACGTGGATGACTCGACAAATCATCTGCAAACTCATCTTTATTACTAGAAAGAGAATCAGAGCATACAACTTCTTCAAAATAGGCTAGTGTCAAACATGAGCATCACTATTACAAAGAGGACAATTATTTCTAGAAATTTGACTTTTTCAAATTAATTTTTATAATATGATTTAATACTTGGAAAAACCTAAAAAAGTGTTTTAATTACTAAATTTATGTAACAAAATATAATTTTTCTGGAAAAAGTCTGTTTGCATTAATCTAAAGATTGGCAGTGAGCAGCAAGTATTAAGTTAAAAACAATATTTCTCATCATGATTTGGAAGTGTGTACAAGTCTCTTGTTTTTATTTATAATTTCACACCTATAACTTCCAAATTCTTAGCTACAAAATACACCTCTTTAGTTTTTATATGTTTCTGACAAACAAATATGAGATTCATTTTATTTAATACATCTATTTACTTAATGCATTTATTAATGCATCTTTATGAGGGCTAGAAATGTTATTAGATTCACAGAATAATTGAATACTTCTTATTGTAAACTATCACTGCCTGTATACTATGACCTACTATAATGAAATATTTTGAAATGAAGGCGATTTTAGTAGTCACTATCATGCTAGCACATTATATGTTCAAACAATGTAGAAACTAACCAACACCTTGAAAAAACCTATAATTTCTTACTGCATATATAATAATAATAATTTTAAAATTTTCTAGTAAGGGGAAAGCAGGAACAGCAGTGTCCAGTACATACCAGAAAAGGCATTGTTCACAGGTGCCAACAATGTGTATTCTCCATCTGGCTTCAGAGATGATGCTAGGCCTAATTGGGCCACAAGGTCTGTGAAAGTGGTTTGCTGTTTTCCAGCCAGCTCCATAACTTGTTTGGCTGTAAAATAAACCATCACCATCCCAACAATATCATCATTGTTATTATCACCATCATGAAATGAGCAAACCGATTCTTGGCTTTCTGTTAATATTGTAAGATATTTACTGCAATGTTGATCTAGTAAGACATCCTGCTCTTTCTATTAAGACGGTTTCCAGTTTCCATGGTTGTTGATAAACCCAAAGAATTTTAGAAGGAAAATTTCTGTCTCTTGTTACAGTTTTCTTTAACTTTCTATTGCTCAGCTCTCATCTTTTTCTACTCTTGTGAGTGCCACAGCTTTTTCATTTATTCAAAAGAGCCATTTGGATATCTATTTTCCCTTTCCCTTCCAAGAAAACACTCTGGTGCTGTGAAACTTTTGTATACCTTTAAATTCTGGTAAATTTTAGATGTTAGCAACCCTGAAAACTTAAAATTCTACACCTGGAATGTCCATGACTTCTTAGGCTGACTACTTAGTGCTCAGCCAGCTCACTGATCATTTTGTGTTAGTGGCTCACATGCCGTTCTTTATACTGTACATTCATTTTTTGTGGACTTACTCTGGAGACATCATAATTGGTAACTAATAATAAGTAAAAACGTTTGGAACCAATGCTCACCTGAATCAGGAATGAGAATCTCATCGATCAAATGGATCACACCATTATTGGTCACAATATCTTTTTTGTTCACCATTTTGACTCCATTTATTGTTATGCTGTCACCTTCACAACCTATCTCAATTGTGTTTCCTTCCATGGTCTCAAATACTGCTCCTCCCATAATAGCCTCAGAACACTGGAGAGTATTTAAAATGTGATATTTCATGAGAGCTGGAAGACAAATAAAACCAGAAAGCTTTCAGATCACGGAGCATAAAATTTAACCTTTAAAAGATGTGCTTCTTAGTGGAACTAAGTATGCTTAGCAAATACAGTAAGTATGAAAGTTTGAAAGATTGAATGGAGATTTTGAAATCTTAACTGTTTATGACCTATGAAAAATTTTCCCCACCAACTCTGAACAGGAACAACTCAGCTTGGTAGGATGTAAGAACAGCTTCAGAAATAATTTTTGCAGAACTAGAAAATGTGCTATATCTAGTTCCAGCTATAATAAGAAAGGATATTTTGATGTGAAAATGAGAAAAATCAGTTCTGTAATGTTGTCAGTGACACTTTTACTCAAATATCCCAGAAATATTTTACTCCTAAGAGAATATCTGCCCTGTTTGTAATGAGGTTGATAAAGGTCATGAGTTAAAGAAATGATTCTCTAAAGACAACATCTAGAAAGTGGCCAAAATAAAAATTATTCCATGAAGTACATCTGGAGGTATCTGTAGTTCAAGTATGTCTAGACTTACACCTTCAAAATATCATATCTTAAATGGTTTATTGTATTTTGGAATAGACTGAGAATATGAAATATGCTAGCATAATGTAAAATCTATTTGACCATAGAAAGGGAGATTGGAAAGAAACCAAATTCTTCTGGGTATGCATAAGTAGAGGACCCTAGAAACCATGTAATTTTCTCAACTTAAATACATCTCTTAGCATAAGTTTAAAATTAAAAGCATTGCATAATATGTATGAAATGTTAAGATGTGATGATCTAATAGTCCTTTTCAAAATTTGTTACTGTTGCTTAATGTCTATTACCTATTTACTTGAATGTAACACAAAAGGATGTAATCTTAAGGATATTTTTAGGATTAAGAATTTTTGTTTATTTTTCATGGTTTTTAGACATATTTTCATGGTGCTTCTCTTAATAAATTTTTTTCAAAAAATTTAAAAAATTATTTCCATGGTGTGTCTCTGAAAAAAATTTTTCTGTATTTCCTTTTCAAATCCAAGAATTAGTTTCTTTTTTCATTTCCTTTCCTCTAAGATTTCTAAGAGATTTCTCTAAGAAGATGTTTTACTACCTTCAGAAGCTACTTTGTCACCCATGATCCTTTCCAGGACACCTCGTGGGAGTTTCTCAAAAGCCTCATTGGTAGGGGCAAAAAGTGTGAAGTGACCATCTCTTCCAAGGGCCTCCAGTAGGTCCGATGTGATGGCAGCTGCCTAAAACACAAATGTACTTTTCAGAGGGCTACACATTGCAAATCCAAAGGAAAATTACAACACACTTACCCTAGGCTGACATGAGGGTGCTGATTTCTTCGTTATAGAAGTTTGTTCTTGTTAGACTTTTAAAATATTGCTTGTTGACAAAACCAATTATGTCTTTTTCAACTTCCCTCAAACTGTTTGCCAGAATGGGAATTCTGCCAATGTTTATGTGATAATAGCAATATCCAACAGTATGCACAGTAACTGAGATGGACACATTTTAAATACACCAAATACACTACAGTCCCATAGCTAATCATTCTTTGTCAATCATGTCCTTATAAACATCACTTCACATGAGGTGATTTCTTCTGTGTAAAATCAAAAGTTTCATTTCATGATATATATTTACTACATTTCTACCAGAATAGCCTTTTATTATGCTTAGATTTTAAGGAAAAGAAATGTGGAGAGACTTAAATGATCCAAGTGAATCAGCTCTTGTACTTACTCTAAAAGATGAAAGTTCATCTTCTGCTTCAATGAAGTCTTGGATTGAGGTACCAATTTGTGTAAGGACACGGTCAATGACATGTACAACACCATTTGTTGCAATCTGGTTCCCATGGATGATGCGAGCACAGTTAACAGTGACAACCTATAATTATTTGGGAAAATCAAAATATTGAAATCAGAGCTATCCACTGAGACCTCAAGTTCATTCCTAGTTTTTTATTTATTTTAGTAATTGTAAGCTAAGGGATCTTACATGCTGAATGAAAATCATGTGAATGAAGACTTACATTATTACTATATCTAAAAAAACAAAATGAGAGAAAACAGAACTGATTCAGAACTCACGTTAGTTACACAGTATATCAGGAAACATAGGGGAAAGGTCTTTTTTCATATGAATTTTTCTTTTTTAATACATATACTCAGAAACTCTTTATAATGTAGGTGAGTGAATTACTCAAAGGAGTCTAATCCTAAAATAAGTTTTGAGAGAGGGAAATAATTACTGCAAAATAAAATAAGTTCTATTGCAGCAACTCCCTAAGTATTGCTTATCATCAACTTTTTGTCCCTGGGAATTTGACTGTTGAAAAAATCCTATTACCCTGTTGCCAGTTTCCCACAGTCTCATCCAAACACTCAAGAACCTTGATCAGCTGAAGCCAGAGAATAGTTGAAAACACATTCATTTTCTTAATAACTCTCTTTTTTGCCTTTTAATATTTAAAACTACTGAATTTTATTCTTTTAGAACCTCTAAATCTATGCCAGTGTAACTAACATACCTCACAATCTTTGGTAGAGAACAGTAATCGGATTGAACATTTACATGCCCTAGATTTGGGGAGAAGTCATGATATAAGCATTTATATTATTCTCATTAATATTTTATTCTTTCTGTGAAAATTATATAAAGAATAAAGATAAGATTAAGGGAAGTACTACTTAGAAATGTACATTTTGTAAATGAAACTTACCCCATTAGGATAGTGGTTAATGAAAAGCCCCAAATTGTTGTACATTGAAGGAATAACCATGCCATTTTTTAAATCCTTAGTCAACATTCTTTTATTAACCATGTGGCTATGTAAAGCATTTAGTAATTCAACATTTACATTGCTCTCCAAGCCTCTACGGACGTCCTAGAGAAAATTGAAATGATAGCAGGTTATTTCATTTTGGTTCATCATTGAAATTTTTATGATCACCTTATTTCTGTTCTTTTGTTACTTTTTTGTTGTATTGTCAGTTGATCATACAAAATTGATATAAATAAATTATATTATTTCAATTAATTTTGTAAGTTCAAGTACTAAGTTAGGAGTTGTGAACTTGACAGACTGGATATTTTTACAGGAAAAACAAAATTTTAAAATGAATATTAAGGGATGATAGTGATATAAAATTAAAGACTTAGGGGGTCATGGCATTTTTAGATACTTAAAATATTGTAAGTGAGACAAACAGAAAAATGATATTATATTTGTATACAATGCTTGAGTTTAACAGGAATTTATGTTTATTGCATAAAATTCAAGAATTTAACCATCCTGTATCTTTTAATCTGTCCAATGTATTATATCATGCTGTACTCAATGCTATAAGAGATCAATATTAATTAAGGCAAAGTAACAGCCTTTAAAGTGTTCATCATACAGAAGAGGTGAAAAAAATATATAGTATGATTTAGCAAAGAAGGAGAAGAAAATGCTTCCAGGGGTCAAGTGAGGAATGTTAGCTGTTCTTTAAGTGGTTTGGAGATATAACTTGAAGACCAGATAAGATTTAAATTGTTAGAAATAGTATGGTGGTCATTCTGAATCCAGTGGTGGACAGAGAGTGAATATTGGAGAACAATGTCATCCAGCTCAATAAACAGATGTTTATGTTTATCAGGTAATATTAAGTAAAATATTTAGGAAGGTACATGGTACAATAACATGAAGACTTTAATTCCTAAAATTAAACTGGCAGGGAGGAACTGCTGAAGATTTTGTGACTTAAGAACTGGGATTTAGGCAGATGAAGTGGGTGATAAAGCACAGCAGAAAGAGGGCATTAAGATAATTAGATGAAACACTAGATGTAGTTGCTTAACAGTAGTTTTTAAAAGTTGGAGAAAGAAGTAAGCATTATTTACAATTTTCAATCAGAACATTGAGATTGGTGTTGCCAATTAGGGGGTAAAAGCTAACAAAAAGTTATTATTTAGATAGAAAAGAAAGGCATGTTTTGGATGTCTTTTGTTTAAAGATGTGCATGGTAAATCCAAGAAGAAATATTAAGATGGACATTAGCAGTTACTGGGATGCCAAGGAGAAACAAGTACAAGAAACACAGACGTCATAGTGATAAGCACTAAAGTGAAAAGTGAAGTCATCAGAAGTGAAAAAAGGGGCAGATTTGAGTTCACAGGAGAGATTTTTTGTAACTTCTCTTCTTAAGGCAAGGAAGAATAGTCATCAAAAGCAACCGGAGAGGTGATTGAAATGTGGGGAAGGAGAACCATGAGAGAAATTTTATAACTCAAGCAATTAATCACATGGCTAATGTAGCAGGATAATGACTACAGGAATATGCCTGTATTTTCAAAAATATATTTGATTGTAGTGGAAACAATTAATTTTTGAATCAAGTGAAAGGCAGAAGCATAGTTCTAAACCATCTCAAAATAGATTTAGAAGTTGTCATATTTTAGTGTGCTGTATATGAAACAGCATAAAGTCTAAAATCCAATGTATTGTTTAAAATACTTCACTTAATCACCTAAACACATATTTAAAAATCTGACAGTCTTTGAACAGCTTCAGATACTTGCACATAATTAAACATACACGATAGAATATAGCTATGTAATATAGCTTATGATAGATTTGTAATTTCACTAGGGTCCTTTCTTTACCTTTCTATTAGATATGTCAGCCAAATTTATACATACATATTCTTAAAACCAATGAGATATGAGGAAGTAAAATAGAATGAAACATTCCCCTTCAGTCTATTCTAGCTATTTAAAAAATCAGTTTATAAGCCTTTGAGGAAATTATTCATCTATGGGTGTATGAAAGTAACTTCCCTCAATAGCTCATCCTTCATATAGTCTCATATATGTACTGCAAAAAAGATATAAAATTCTTCTTAATATTCAAGTTAGTCAAATAAAAAGAAATGACAATAACAAATAATAAATGTAACAATAAAAATAATGAATTACAGAATCCAAGTTTTCCCAAGCCTCATTACTCGGTGCAAAGTAAGTGAATGATCCTTTTCCTTCGATCTCCTCCCTCAGTTTTGAGACATCAGAGTAATGCTGTGTTGTGGTGGCCCCCACAATGCCCAGAGTCCCATAAACATGGTCAATGGGCATAACTGAAAAACATCAAGAAATGAATACTTAGGATAATGTTTCCAGAATGTTATTTAGTCGTCATTGAAACTTTACAAGAAGTTTCCCAGTACATTTAACTAACAATTTTAGCAATATCATTCCATGAATCATTAATTTTACATAAAATTTGCCTTTAAATGCTAAATAATATAATGCTATCCAAAACTATTATTTCACATAACCTTTGTGTTCTGGGAAAGTGAGTTTTAAACTATTATTTTGGATTAACATTTAGTTTATTTCTGTCTGAAGCTTGTTATATCAATAATAGCTCACTCATTATCAGATAATATCCCTGATTATTTTATTTTTTAAATAAAAGATTTATTTCTTACTGACAATGGCATAAGCAATCCTTTCTATCTTGTTGATCTGACATTCCTAAATAACATGATACTATTTTTTGAATCTAATTTTTAAAGATTTGGGTCCCTTAAAAGGAAATCTGTGGAAAACATGTAGAAAAAAATATTGAGAGTTCCTTGTTCCTATTATAATTTTAATAAGGAAACAGATCAAAGTATCTAATATTTTCATAACATTTCTCCTGAACGTCAGAAAAAGGATACATGTAGAATGTCAACCCAAAAAGATAAATCTAGTAATGTGCAGCCAACTTACTCTTCTGACAAGATTTATTTGACAATTGGTATAATTTGGATATTGTCATAGGAGATATGGTTATTAAATTTATGAAGGAATCTGAGATGAGATGACACAATTAATAGAGTAAATCATAAAATAAAAAAGACCTCAAAATAATGAGGAAATTGAGTCAAATGCTCAAGCTTAACTTTACCAGGGCTCAATGTAAGTCCTAGATATAAAAAACAAATCCTGGAGAGAGGCCTGTCTTCATAGTTTTCATGTAAAAAAAAGTCTGCAATTAATCTTTTGTAGTCACTCAGATATTGACTACAGATGCAATACGAGTGAATCATACAACATGGTTACAAATGACAGTAAACAAAGAGCAGGGTCTCCCAAAATGAGGGCCTTGTCTTTTGATTTTCTTTCAGCTGCTCAAACCTGCATGGTTTGGAAACACCAGTGTGAGGTCACAGACTAAATGCTTTTTATGAGTTAGGGTCCATGAGGGTGAGGGCTACAGAGAGAACCAAGGGATGAGGAACACGAGAAAAATGAGACTCTGTTGAGGAAGAAAGCAGAGCTGGAGGAAGTATGTGCTGATTAGATTAAATTTCTGCATGTCTGTTTTCAAAGGAGATAGATAAACTCTTTTTCTCTAGTTGGCAGAATTATGGGAAACTGTCTATGCCCATATCACCCTGAATGCACCCAATCTCATCAGAAGCTAAGCAGGGTTGGACCTAGTTAGTACTTGGATGAGAGGATTATGGAAAACCAAATTTCAGTATAAGGAATTTTATGAAATCAGTTTTTCAACTAGAGAAGATGTGCCTTGCTGTGAAGTCAGTGTCATGTACCAAAACAACTTCAAATGAAGGGGTTTTGTGCTAGGACTTATTTTCTTGAGGGGATGTTGAAGTAATTTAAATTTATGACTAGGATTTTTGTATAGTTCAGCATTCAATCTAGTGCATAAGAAACATATTCTAATACTATCACTATTATAAACATAATTAGTACAGATATGCAGAATATATGTTGAATTTATGATGGTTCTAAAACCATATACACTTCTGTGCATACACACACACACACACACACACACTAACACATTTGGCTTCTCCACAAGCTTTTTCAATTGTTTTTCCTCACAAAAGTTAATTTCTTCATTTACTGGAGAAAAGTTAGATTTTACCTGCTGGACAGCCTTTCATTCCTTCCATTCTCATATAACCTGGACAACATTCATATAACACAGTCCTATGAATTGGAAGAAATTTAACATTAAAGTAGAGAAATATATAGGACACATATTTATAAACTTGGTAAAATATATCACTTATTGCCATGATTTATTGAAGATCAGAAACAAGCCCCTTGCCCCTACCTGGCACATATAGATTTATATATTTTTTTTCCGAACAGCCTAGTGGCACTGTGGAAAAGTTCAAGGATTTTGATCCAGAAGAATGGAATTTGTGTCCCAGTTTTACTACTTGATAGACATATGACTTCAAGCAAGTGTAATAGACTTCCAACTTCCTCGACTATTTGCCATAAATGTAGAAACAATACTACTCACAAGTTAGTTGTGAATCTCAAACAAAAGGATGTTTTTGGAATAATCTTGTAAACTTCAGTTAGCTAGAAATGTTTATTAGTATAAAGTTCTTAGAAACATTAGAAATATATTAACTGTTCATGATCCAGAAAATGTCATCTTATTTCTAACCAAAGAAAACGCTGTTTTAGAAATGTCTTTAGAGTTATTAATTAGATCATGTTAGATAAAATCCTTAAAATTTTTTGTATGTACTTTTATTTTTGTAAAATTTGAAAAACAATTTAAAAGTTTGTTTTGAATTGCTGGAACACAGTATTCATGAAAATACTAGCCTATTCAATGCTTACAAAATGTTTTTTCTATAGTAATAAATAATTAAGACAACAGACCAGAAAATTCAAGCAAAGATATGGTGTACCTCAAGTAATTTTATCTAAATTGCTATGTTTTGAGAGAAAGTAGTAAGCTAAACCTGTCTAATTCTTTTTATTTTTCATAAAATTTATAATATAATCCTGATTTTCATTTTATGAATCTCCATGTTTTCTTCACTTCTTCAGGTTCTAGTATAGGGAGTATTTTTAATTAAAATTTTATATAGTGATTTATGTTTTTTCAATAGCAATACAAAGAGGAATGTATCAAACAATAGTTGGAAATAAACTATTACAAATACAAGGGAAAAACTGGGGATTGAACTCAGGACCTTGAGCTTGTGAGGCAGGCTTGCTATCACTGAGCTAAATCCTTGGCCTATTTAAGTTTTTAATTGATAAGTTAACATATAGATGAAGATAATTATAGATTAATTGTTGTACAACTCAGACATTAGGCATAAACTAGCTAATTCAGGCACTATTTCTTTTCTTTATATTTAGTTGTGATAATTGTACTCAAGGAGTATAAATGAATGAAAAAAATTATAGATAATTTAGGAGAAAGAGTACCAAATGTAAGAATAAAAAACATTTTCTTAGTATGATAAACATCAATAAAGTAAAACTTTAAGAAATAAAATTTTAGGAATATAAGAAGTGATCTCTACAGCTAAAAAAAGAAAATAAATATTTTCAAAATGAAACCAGGTACCCTAATTGATTATCCATGATTTGTTACTTGTTTATGTTCTTGGAATTTCTATTTTTCTAGTTGTTAATGAAAATTTCTAACATAGAATTTTGGTTTAGTAATATAAATAGATAAGAAGATATAGACCAAAAAATGTAGATAATGCCAATTTCAAATACTCTCTAATTTTTTTTTTTTTGGTACCTGGGATCGAACTCAGGACCTTGCAC
This sequence comes from Heterocephalus glaber, assembly GCF_000247695.1. Next base: position 571,421 of record NW_004624920.1, read on the forward strand.
TTGCACTGCAGGAGCGGTGCCATTGAGCTAAATCCCCAGCCCAGTACTCTAATATTTCAAGAATAAGTAATATGGGAAACATATATGAATTGCATGAGAAACTTATACAAATATTAATATGGCTCGTGAAATCCATTTCAGTTACATAAATCTCCTTATAAATAAATTTGAATATTGGGATGCCAAGAGGTGGATTAAAATTAGATTTAATGCATATTTTAAAAAATTTAAAATGAGATAAAGATATACTTAATCTAGAGATTAGAAGTAAAATAACGAATAGGAGGAATTATTTATATGACAAAAATTTCTATAACACATGCTAATATAACCCAAGGATCAGTTCTAATTTAGGGAATTAATGTACCAATTGGGATAGAATTACAAAAACATGTGATTGTAATTTCTTCTGATAGTTAAGCAATATGGTTATCGTAGTATATATTTTAATTTTTTAAGAGAACATTTATTCCATGTAAAACTCAATGTTTCCACATGGTGAGTAAGACAAAGCAAGAGGAAAGAAAATTCATTACTAAGCATAGCTCAGAACATTGAAAATTTACCTTCATTTTTCTGAATAGTAGCTAATATATTATGGAATACCAACTGAAAAGGTCAATGACATTCTGTAAAGTGAGTCTACTTCGTGTTTTTCATTAGGTCTGCCTAGTTTATTTCACCCCAATTTCCAAAGAAACCACTGAGAAAGAAGGCAAATATTTCTGTCAACAGATACATGAAATCTTACATATGTCTCTGGAAATTGTAGCAGAAGCCAGCAGATACAAAACTAGCCATTGTTCTTGTCAATATTATTTATTTCTCTAGATATTTGGGGCTAGGATTTGCATTTATTTCAGTGCAGATGTAAAAGTGTTTGTACAAATGAAGCTACTGGGAGAAAATTAGGTAATGTAATAGAACAAAGAAGACATTGTTACATTTCTGGTAAAAAGCCAGAATTCAAAGCAGAATTCTTCTTGTTTTATTTTAATGGAAAGCAAGAAGGAATTTTGGCTTATGCTCTGTATAAAATTTGGCATCTCTAATATAGTTACATGAGTAAGATTGTAGCATTCTTTCTTAATTTTCAGGAAGGAGATAATAAAGATTTCCCTTAAATATTCAGAAAGAAAATTCTTTCTTCTTTATTTAGTGAGCATGCCCAATATATTTCATGGTATACAAGAGTATAAAGAAGAGAGAATACAGAAGCTTAGACTTCTCAGTTGGGGCCTGACTTGAATCTTGGGGAAGATCACTGTAAAAACTGAACTACACTATAATTATATGAATGACTCACAAGTTTAGTAGATGTCTGCATACTAATGGGAATAATGTCTAGGTCAAAATATACCATCAACTTGAAACTCTGTTAAGTCAATGAACAGAAAACCAGCAGAAAAGTCCTGGGGTGTCCTAGACTTGGTAACCATGAGGAGACACAATCCAGCTAAGGTCAGATATCTTGTATATGTAAGCGGTGCTTGGTAATAAAGATAACCTTTTCATTTCAAGTAGGCATCTGGTCATAACTCCTTTTTTCACCTACCCATATATATTTGTTCAAAATATTATAGCTTCAGTTTAAGAAAAAATATAAGATATTGTAATAATAATTCCATGTTCATCATTTTATCATCTCAGAAAGCCTATAATACAGGCATGAAATCCATGTCTCACAGGTAAAGGCTTCAAGAGGTTAAGTGATTCCTTATTTAGTATTTATACCAATAATGTTAGGTCAGACATCTGTTTTAACCAGTTCTTCCACTCAGTTTAGGATAAAGTTCAGCACCATGTGCTAAGCAGAGTCTCCAGATCTGTTTCTCAAGATATCCTGCACTGAAGGTGGGGTGTAAATTAATAGGAATAAGGAAGGTACCATTGCCACTGTTTTCTTGACTGAGCATAGCATCTAAAACCTTTTTCAGTTTGAAATTTATCCTACATTTGACTCAGCTTCCTTATCATAAAATAATGTCTTTAGGTGATACAAGTAATCCTTAACCTTTGTATGTTCAAGATTTTTATTTTTTCATGACCAAATTTATGGTAGAATAAACCAATAAGCCTCTCTCCTAAGTAATAAATCACGTCTTCCAATTTTATTTTAATCAGTGAAATATGTAACTAACTTAGAGAGTTAACATTGTTTTTGCTATTGGGATATTAAATATATCAGTGGACTTCCATGGTCACGTTTGTAGACCCTTGGGGATCCAGTAGCTTCACCTATTAAACAATGGATTAAATGAAGAGATGTTCTTCTAAAGTTATTTTCAATTTTAAACTTTGATGAAAATTCCTGGCAAAAAGTAGTACTTTAGATAATTTCCAAATGACTGGAAATGAACTTTTGCTTTTTTGCCCTTTTTTTCTTCTGTCTACTTGGTTTTTAAAAAAAAATATGAGGAAAATGAAGCACAGAGGCTAATACACTTGTCTAAGATTAACAAGAATCAAGCAACAAAGAAGATTAAACAGTAGAGTCAGCAATTAATCACACACTGGTTGGCACGAGATCTGCCAGATTTTGGCCTCTGCAGTAAGTGTACTCGGAGAAATCTGTGTTCCAGCAGCAATGGTGGAGACATACAAGACTTTTGTTTATTCATGTTTATGGTCTTTTCTTTAAAAAACTCACAATTTTGGACAACATTATCAAGGATGATGTGTATAATCCAAGAAGGCCTGTGTGATTACATCCTTTTATCTTTGGAACTGGAAAATGAAGAAACAGATGAGACTCACGTTTTCTTCCCACAGATGGCACCCTGATACCAGTTCTTACAAGAGCTGAAGTATTTCTTTTTGGTGCCCAAAATCTGTTGAAGGGCGCAGACATTTGGGCTGTAGGTTAGAAGGAAGGAAAAGAAATTAATATCCTCAGTCATTATTTTTTATAGTTATAGGTCAAATGGTTTAAACAAAAAGATGAGACATGGATTTGATATTCAAGGATGTGATTTTAGTTTCACACTTATTCAACTCCAGATCCAATTCCACTAAATCACTGAGGCTACTGTCTATGAGGCAAGGTGGAGAGAAATACATACAGAGAGAGAGAGAGACAGAGAGAGAGAAAGAGACTGAGAGACAGAGATTACATATCTCTGAGAGTAAATGCCAGAATTTTTAAAAGTTAACCTAATAGGAATACTTAAAACAGAAGTAAGTTTAATATACAATTTTATTTTTATATGTTTTATTACTTTTCAGAGTGGCTAATTCACTTACCCTTTCAAAATCAAACATTTACTCTTTGGGAGGATGCACATAGTTTTAGGACTGGATGATGAGAGGTCAGAGAGCAAAAGACACGAGTCACTATCCACAAAGACAACCTATTCTGTCATTCTCTAGGTAATTACAGAGATAAATTGGCACTAAAATTATATTTTGAATAATAAAGTTACATAAAGGAAATTTTATTTCTTTGAACGTAAGTGATACATCTAAACATCCTCTCTCACAATTTTAATGTTTTTTTCCTCTTAAAGAGATGGCAGTTTTATTGGCATAGGAAGGAAACTGTTAAACATGATGAAAATCCTTTTGAAGAATAGGAAGAAGTGTCAAGATCCACTTTTTAAAAAAAGAGTGTAAATCACTGGTTAAGTTGCTAAATTATGTCTAACAACTTCTGGAAATGCTAAGTTGTATTGCATTTATCCTTCAAAATAAAAATACTTCAAAGATTTCAGATAACTAGTTACATTGTGCAGTATTTAATTTTCACATGTAGTTTAAATGAAATTTCCCTAAAATCATGGAAGATATTTTAAAGCATTTTTATAGATGAGATCCTCTACCAACAGATTCTTCAGTTTTGCAACCTCATTCTAGGTTTTCGGAGGGAAATAAAAACCTAAATGTACTGAATCAGAAAGGAATGCTCTGTTAAATTTCATTAATTAGGTTAAAATTACTTAATGTTTCCTAAAAAGCAATTATAATTTAAGTTAATTTGGCAGTAACTCTTAAAGTTTAAGAAGCATGCATAAATCACAGAACAATAATTTGTCCCTTTTTCATCATCTTGCCATAGCAGGATAAGGCACCTGGAAGGGTGTATATAAGGAACTTTAGGTAAACTTGCACATATAACAAGCTAAGGGATAAAAAAGTTCATGAAATCAAATCACTGACTTACCCTTGATCCCGGCCCCGGATGCGGCTGTGAGCCAAGACCTTATCATAATAACCATTGGCATTTGCAGGGTTAACCACAAAGAACAGCAGCAGAGAAAATATGGGCAAGAAAAGAATCATCTTTAGTCTCTCCGTTGCAGTGAGTCCACGAAGAGAACTGGCAGTGGGCTTTGGAGAACTCAGAGTTTATATACATGTCAGAGCTGTGGGAGGGAACACTGTATCAACCTGAGAATTTGAATTCTCTCCAAGAAACATCAGCAACTTCAAGTTGCCAGCAAAAATCTGTTTAGGTTAGTTATATTTTGAATACACTGAACTTCTTTTTATTCTCACTATAAAGAAGACATAATTATTAACAATATGAACTTTCTCATTGCATGTTTATGTTTCAGTTTTACCCTTTTGTGTTTTGGAGAGGTTTTTTTTTAACTGAAAATGATTTGGTCTGAGTTTTAAGGAATACTTCGCAATCTATCGCTTCCAGAGTATAAATCTGTGTGCGCAAGGGGATTAGGATTTGATAACAGCTCCCACATTCATCCCACATCAGAACTGAAAGGTTATTATTTTTCACCAAAACAATGGTAAATTTGATCATTTCAAATGGGTGATGGGCACGGATTTTTAAAATGTTAGGTTTATTATTGGCATAAAATATGAAATCAGAATTCTAACTTGTTCTAACGTCAGAGACTCTACTTTTTCTTTGCAGTTCTACTAACACAGGGAAACAATTACCATATTCCTTCTCTTTTCACATCTCATGGAATATATAGAGTTAACACATATATAGAGTTAACATATATCTTCTGACAAATAAATAAACTTCTGGCAAGTTTCTCTAACTTTTAGAATAAAGCAGAAAGGAAAAAAGTTGAGCTTTATTGTATTTTCATTCCACATTCCACATAATGTTGAACATCTGCAGGCAGCAATATGTACTGATAACCATGGGACCAAAGCGGCCCAAAGGATTGCTAATCCAAATGTAATGGAATAATTAAATGCATATTAAGCAATAGGTCATTGCCAAAATTGTTCTTCTGATTTTATCAAGTGTAATTAATATCTCTTATTATTACACTAAGGAATTTCTAGTCAAGGAATGTGATTTTTGCCACTTCATGCATGATATGTTAAATGTTCAGAATGCTTGGAAAAAGGAAATCTGAATATTAGAAGAAGTCAACATTTGGCTGACAGTGGTAATTGCAAGAGGTCTCCTTGAGCAGATAAGTTACACAGCATCTTAGAGTAAAAGTGTACTTCTAGCACGTTTTGTTGAACCATCTGTAATGGTGCATTGGTGTTGTTTTCTGAATGGCAATACAGAGAACTTTTGCCAGGATTCTTCATGCCGTCCAGTTGGAAGGTGTTTTAGGGAAGGCTGGATTGGCTCAGAGAGAATTCCAAGAATTAGAAGTGCTCCAATTACGTTTCCTATGGGATTTTACATTCAACTGTTAAAATAATTCTTCAACTTACTATTAGCTTATTTAAAAAGCACACAATGAAACAACACATTCTGAAATATGATTCAGAGGCCTCTTTTTCAATTTGAACAATGTGGTATTAAGGTATTGAAAATGTAGAAGTTCACAAGGAAACCTAGAAAGAAAACAACAGAAAAGGTCAATCGGATTCCTGTGCTGGTTCCTTGTAGGAAAAACAATATTAATCTGTCTTCATATTTCTCTCAATTAAAATATTATGACTATATTTTTCTGATTTACATTATACAATGTCTCTCTGTTTTTCTTATGTTGTATATATGGTGGTCTGTAACTGCTCATTATGTAGGACAGAACTGTTTTATGAAAGTACGTCCTTCATATCAGTAAATTAGCTTCTAGAACATACGTGATAATGTTATACAAAAGATTACTGATCTTTTTGACAGCTGACAAAGATTTACATTTTTAAGAAAATCACAGCATACGCCCATACAATGAAAACAGCACTTTAAGTCTTTCTTTCCAGAGTTTCAGATTAGTAATTTTAAATCTATCCATCCTGAGAACCATGTTTAAAACTTGTACAAATCCCCCAGAGGTCAATAAATGGCAGCCCTCAGCAAATGTTTACAGTTAGGATTAGTTGAAGAGGTTTTAAAAATGAGAGCCAGACTGTTCATATCAACTACTTGTAAATTTAGAGGTTGGAGAACAATCCAGGAGAAGAAAAATGTTATGGAAATGTGAAAATATTATAGTACTGTAACTTAAAAAGCTAAAGCCAGTCTGAATGTGATATTATATGGCACATAAAGGGAGGAGTACAAGACTCATATTTGAAGCCTGATCTATGGTGGCAGTTTGTGGTATGGTGAAGGAAGGAAACAGTTTCAGAAAATGCAAAGAAGAGATAGAAAACATATGTAGGAAAATTTAGAGAAAGACATAATTCTTCCCTTCCAGAGTGCTCATCAAAAGTCAAATATTTCTCTCCATCTCTGCCTCTTTCTGTGTCTGTTGGTCTGTTTTTCTGTCTGTCTTTCTCTCTCTCTACAAAGGACCCTTTGTTTTCTGCTCATCTTCTCCATGAAAGTATCCTGACCCAGTGTTGGCCACACACATTTCTTAGAAGTTGGGTGGAAGATTGAAAACATGACAATTAAGTCTGACTTGATAAGGTTGAAAAGTCTGACCTATAAATGTAAATCATTTATGAAAAATAAATGGTTTATTGTGTAACTAAAGAATGCTAATGTGTCTGAAAGACAAGGATATTTGTCTCTAGCAGGATTGTGATTTACTGGAGTTTTCCAGTTTTCTAGTGGATCTTTGTAACATGCCTTGTACACTGTGGGGACTATGAAGTCTTTGTACTATCATGCCTACTGTCACCAGCATGTGCGCAGCCTAAATTTGCATTGTATTATCTAAGATTGGACATGGACTATGGATTCAACAAACCTGGATACTCAAACCAAGAGTAGATGTTTAGAAAGTCATGGGGTTTTTTGCATTTGAATGATCTAGAATGATTGCTTGCACCATATATTTTCTAAACACATACTTTTTTCTTTTTAAATAATTGTCCCTTGGGATTTTTAAAACATTTCCTGAGTATCACTCTGCTTTCTAACAGACTTTAAAAAGTGTAAATCACACATAACCAAATGTATAAAGCATACCAAGGCCTTGAGGTTAATGCTGTGCTTTGTGAGAGAGGCACTCCTCAATATCCAAACACTTTGGCCAGTGAAGGTCCTAGCTTTCACTAATACCAGACTTACAGTCTTATCAACTAAAATTCTGGAAAACATCTAGTGATCTTTGTTTTCTTTGAGTGAAGAAAAAAAGTTTTCTTACAATTTTTAAGTTATTCTGAACTAAGCCTATTGTTGAAGGAACTCAAAGAAAGCAAAAATTAAATTTTGTGATTTTTTTTCCCACCTTTAAAATGTGGAAACAAATAAAATTAAACATCAATGGGCAATTTAAAGAGATCAAAAAGGCAAGAGATATGCTTGAATATTTGTACTGACACTTTGTTTAAATCAACAAGAAGCGGGGAAATCTGAGCCATCCTCTTACTAACATATTTCCAGTGGATTTCCACTCTATACTTCCATAAGTCTTCCAAACATGTTGCAATCTAACAGATCAAAGAGTGAAATCATATTCAGAAAAAGAGATGGTAAACTGCACCCCAAACACAAAGTGATGTTTCTTTAATGTTAACTAACAAAGAAGTAGGGCAGAATCCTTTTTTAGACTGAGTATTGGCAGTATGCATTAAGTTAGACTCTCATTTCCTTTGGAAACCTGTTATGTGACAGATTCACCTTTATGTTAAGTAGTCAGAGTAGCTATTTGACCCTGAGTTGGGTGCTTTCCCAGTTTTCAAACTACATGGTTATTAACATTATTTTCTATTAGCCGTTTTTATTTGCATTTCTCTGGAGACATCTAGTGGAGAAAATATGATATACAATGTTTCTAGAAGTACAGGTACCATCTATTACATTTTGATCAAATGATAATTCTGAGTTCATATAAAAAAATCTCACACATTTTTCACACATCTCAAAGTGTCAAACAATTAAAGATTAATAACAACCTCTTACATGCAATATATTAAAGCCGATGCAAATTGGCCCAAACAAATCATTCCAAATCTAGACAAATGTTGAAAAGTTTAGTCCTTTTAATTTTTTCATGTATGTAGTTGAAAAATGAATCACTTCATTTTCATCTGAGATTTTTCTACACTGACATAGAATAGTGACATGTGAATTAAGAAAGTACAAAATAATTGGTTTTTTTACTTCAAAAGCACAATTAGAAAAGATCACTTCTGCAGTCTGAGTTCATGCATTGGCTCTCTCACATTTATGTACTCTTTACTTCTCACCTCTAGAGCTACTGATACTTTTAGCATTGTGCCTTTCATCATCTCTCTCACTTGGATCTAGATAACTTTGTTTCATAGAAGTCAAGATCACAGCCATCATCTGTCTCCTGTCCATAACTTCTAATATTTTTTCAGGTCAGACTGTAAGATAAAGGGATGGATACTTGTTGCAATTGAAATAACTCTATAGCTATTCATCTTTTACAGTGCTAGGGTTTCAACATCCCACCTGGCACATTCGGTCTCCTGAAAGAATGGTTACAATTATAACTCCAGAATTTATAATCATCCATTTATAATTCTTCTTGGACCTTTCCCTCTGAAGTAGCAATATGCCCAATTTCCATATTTGGAATCTGCCCCCTGGTTGCTGCTTTCCCTCAGCTTATCTGCTCATGTCAAACACTGTCCTCATCTTCTTCATCTATTTGCAGTGATGTAATAACTGGTCTATACAGTTTCTTTCCATGCCTAGGAAACTTTTATGCTTCTGTCCAGAAAAAAATGCCACCCAATATTGAGTTCTTTCTCATTTTTAAACAATAATATTCTTATTATCTTCAAATACATTGAATGTATTCTGTTCTAAATATATTATTTCTTCTATTTCTCCTTGTATTAATCATTAGTAATGAATTTCCAGTTCAGACATTGGGTGTTATGATTTGAGATTCCTTCTTTTTGCTCTTCTCATGCATACATAATGAGGGTTTCTGTTTTCCTCACTTAAATTTACTTACAAAATATCACATTATCTCTAAGATGTATGCATCTGACAGAGGTTTTTTATTCACTGTATTTGTCTTATATGGAAAACAGTCTTGGGATATCACATTATTACTGCGAAGGGAGGTGGAAAAAACTTGCTAAAAATGTGCAGCATTCTTTATATTTTCATTGTATTTTGAGAGATAAACTTACTTGTGGAAAAAAATGAATGAGATAGATATAAGACTTTACGCTATGTCTATATCTATGAACTGCCAAGGAGATCGGATGTCAGAGCTTCCTGGAATATAATGAACAAAGAAGGAGAAGGAGGAGGATGTGGAGGAAAAAGAGGAAGATTTCAATGAAGTTCAGTGGTAGAGAAAACTATTCAAGTGAATACAGGAGCTAATTTTTGATCATTACTAAAAGAAAATGACCTATAGTAGTTACAGTAACTTTGGCCTTTAAATGAAAAAAGACTAATTCTTTGAGTCTGTTTTTAAGATTCATAGACATGTATGCACACAGATTTGTATATTTTTGCACTTAATAATCATTTTTATTTTAAGTAAAATAAATTCCTAGGTATACAGAGATTGGTTACAATAATAAAAACAATAGCATATTCATTCTAATGGCTTAAATTTGCATTAGTATTCCTTGAATTTCATATAAGAAGTAAAATATTTTTAGAAAATCACTATTTTGGGTGGTAATAGATAGCACTGGTAAAATACGAAAGTTATTTTAATAACCAAGCATTGTAAAGCCACCAATCTTGTAACTAATTTTTCAACATGAGAAATTATTACTTGGGAACTTTTATTTTTCTGAAACAGAATGTGCCAATTTTTCAACCGCATTTATCAACTCATATTTTTACCATGTGACAGATTTATCCATAGGTGTTTTTTTAAATTCTATTTTTACAAGGTTAATAGTCAGGTGGAATGTGAAAGTACCTTGAAATTCTCCAAGTGGTACACATCTAATGGATACTTTAATTTTTACATTATTTTAAAAAGTCATGAGATAATCTTCCCATTGATGATGTCCTATCTCTGTATTCTTGGATTACATTTTCTTCTCCAATATTAAAATTTAGATTAAATCCAATGTAAAGAATCTACCAATTGAGACAGGGCTCCTTGAATGCAAGAGGACTTTTAATAATAAAAAAAATGAAAAGAATATTTTGAAAATCAAGATACAAAACTGAAACCTGAATGAGTGTGAGAACTTGAGATTCATATTTGCAGATTTAAATGTCTGAACTCTAGTGGTTGTAACTAATATTTGGAACTGTAAACTAATATGTGTTTTTAGATATGTTTCTCCAGAAAGTATTTTATACTTCTTGATGCCATCATAAACGGTAGATTTCAAATTAAAATTTGTCAGTTTTCCAATATAAGTATATAGCAATAAAATTGACATCATATATTTATCCTAAAACTGTGCAATTCTGTATATTTTCCAGGTACTTGTGATGGTTAATCTTGATTGTCAACTTGATTGATTTGAGAGATGCTTGGGAGATTAATAAAGCACCTTTCTGGGTGTGCCTGGGTAGGTCATAAGGGTGTGACCCTGAGTATTATATCAGTCCCTGCTACTTTCCTGACTCATGTGCTCTTTGCCTTCCAGCTACCATGAGTTGAGCAGCTTTCCTCTGCCAGCCCTTGGAGCCAGCTGACTTTGGGCTGAAACCTCAGAAACCATAAGCCAAAATAAACTTTTCCTCCTTTAAGCTGCAAATGTCAGGGATGGTGATCCAACAACAAAAAGGTGATCAATACAGTGTCTTCTTCTTAAGTTTTTTTTTTTAATCTAATTCTATATTGGTCATAAAATATACCTTGTATAATTTCAATTCTTTCCCAGTGTGATTTTTATGGCCTTATATATTATCTGTCTGAGATAAAGAATGTATATTCTATGTATGTGTAATCAAATGTTTATAAATGTCAAATTTAAGTTAGTAGATACTATTTAAATCTTCAGTATTATTTTAAGTTGTGTGATTATTTTAAAAATTGTTTCCTGAGAGAGGATTTTTGAAATCTGCTCTTATCAGCCTACCCAGAGGCAGTTGTGATTGTCTCACTCGGGAACTGATTTAAATGCTGTGACAGATGATTCTGTGTAATCATGAATCTGAATAATTATTATCTCCTCTTCATGCTCCAAATATGTTAGATTTAATAATAAGTTCTAGAACAGAATCAGTGGCTAATAGAAAATTACCCACTAGAATTCAAATTATTTTTAAATTCTAAATTTCATTTGCTTATTTCTCACCCACCATAGTTTATTACAGGTTAATACAATTCATTCAGTGGCCTCTTCTGCATCCAATTTTAGTAGCGTGAGATAGAAATTATTCTGGTCCATGGATAAAAGCTTATTTAAAGTAATTAAGTGCTTTCTTATTTTTTGGCATCTTACTTAGCTTTTCATTTCTTATAACAAAATATAATTGTTTCCCTACCTAATTGAGGATAAGTCTTGAGGAAACAGTAAATGAAAACAAAGCTGCTTAGCAGAGCTTTATATATGTCAGCTGTCAGCTACCAAGAACAGATCTTAATCTTTCTTGATTTTGTTCTTTTTGTAGCAATAAATGAGAAAAGTTTCTAGTTGCTACAGATGCAATTTATTCACCATCCTCAGATCACTTTGAGTTTTTGCCTTCTGTATAACTTCTTACTCTTTTACAATTATGTGTATTCTTTAAATCAAGAGCTTTCTCAGCAAGGGTCAAGTTGCTTCAAATTCCTTTCCTTTTTGCCTCACTGGAATATTATATAACTTATTGTAGAATTGCCATAGAAGTTCATTTGAAAGTTCTTCTTTTTTTCTTCCTCTTCCTCCTCCTCTTCTCCCTTCTTGTCCTCCTCATCCTCTTCTTCTCTCCTTTCTTCTCCTTTTTATCATTCCTGGGGATTGAATCCAGAGTCTTTGTACTTGGCTACATCTCCAGCACTGAAAAGCAAAAGAGACACTTTGATCTGTTTTTTGTTTCATTTTTTATGATGCTGAGGCCCTCACATATTTTTAAGGCTAAAATGAATTTATGATCTTTCTATCTGAGACCATAATCTGCTAGGAAAAATTATGGGAAACACTGAGCAAGTTTGTAAAATTGGTACAAGATTGTCAATTACTTTGTTAAAAATAATTCTTTCATTCTTCTCCGTATATTTGTAGCACATCAGTCTTTCACAGAAACTTACAAATTACTGTTAAAATTTAAAGAGATACTTAAAAATAATAAAAATATAATAAATTAGGTTAAACAAATTAAAGTGTTCCATATTTTAAAAGGGACAGTACTCCATATTTTGAAGAGCCCATTTCTTTGGAAGTCAGATGGCCTGGGCTGACCCTCCACTCTACCATTCATCAGCTGTGACATCATTGGAAAAATAGCTTAGGATCCATTTGCCTCACTTTCCTTAGCTGACTAACTAGCTAATAATAATAATTGTCCTTTCAATTCAGCAGAGATGTTTTAAGAGTTATTTTTGAAATGGGAGAGAAGTTTTAAGTAAATTTCCAAATATATTAGTTCTTGTTGAAGTTGACAGATGTGAACATCATTCTCAAAATTGCCAACTTGTATGTTTGTCAAGTGAGACCTTCAATAGTCACTAGACAATGACTATTTTTCAGCCGTGATAGGCACAATGATTAACTTAGGTACCTGCTCGAACTATTCAAATAATCAACTATAAGGGAATACCAAGAGAAAGCTATTGGTAGGGGAGAAAGGGAAGTCTCGATTGAAAGAAACACAGTGCTTACTGAATGATTTCACTGAAAAGATTGTATGGTTAGATCACTGGTGACAGAATCTTCAAAAGGAAGTATATCAAAATGAAAAATAAAATGAGTCATATACTTTCAGGGATATTATTCAAAGGTACCAGGATGGTATATGAAAACTTTTCATATTCATTTGTAAGTGTAAATTGAGTTTTAAAAAGCATTTTCTCCATAAGGTATGAGATATTTTGTTGTTGCAGGTTTTTTTATTTTGATGTTTTGTGTTTAGCTACCAAGAGACATTGGAATTTGCTATTGACTCGAAAGAAAGAACACCTGACAGTTTCTATTCTGTTGGTTTACTCTGAAAAAATGTCACCTTTGTGCCCTTTATCAACATGTAAAATGCACAGTTCCAAGAGGAGTTTCTGATGATTTTGCATTGTAACTTTAAGGGTAAAGCCTGACATAACCTCATTATGATCTTGCATTAAACTATAGTTAGGTTTTCTGCTTAAGGTCTTTGCAGGTCTTCTCTGTAAGCCATTGTGGCTTATTGAGAGGAAACTAATCCTGTGTGTCAAGATCAATGTTGCTATTTCTGTTAGGGATCAGGTTACCATAATAATATTTCCCTTATGCCTTAGAAAAGACTTATTTTGCTGAAGTGCTATTTTATTTTATTCAAAATAAATTACAGATAAAACATACAATTGATTTTTTGTTACCATCACATTTAGGATCAAGGTAATTGACGCATAGCTTTTAGCAACTTTTCTTTACTATACACTGGACAGCAGCATTAATAGAATAACCATGAGAAGGGAAATGAGCTCTTTATATGTCTTTGATTATCCTTTTTGATTTGTGGTTATCTTGCAGGGAGACAGAATAAACTTTACTACTGAAAATTTGTCTGAATTTTAAAATCAATGAGGCAATATATATGAAGTGTGATGGAAAATGTGATATTTAAATTAAAATAATTATAGTAAGACACATTGCCATTAATCCCCTTCAATATACTCCTTGTTTTGAACACATTCATTCCACAGTTTTTGCTACTTTCTGAATCAGTCTTGGAAGTCCTTTTCCATGAGTGTTTTTTTGTTATTGCCTCAATTCTCTGAATTCATTTCAAAAGTTTATGGCAATTTTTGTCAAATAAAAACATTACGGTGTGTCCTCATCCACTTTATTCATTGGATCTGATACTATGTGACTTCTGGCTCTTTCCCAAAGTCAAAATGACCATGAAAGGTAAACATTTTGAATTGATTCAGGACATGGAGGCAGCCACATCAGTGCAACTAAAAACACTCAGGAAAGAACAATTCTAGTTCAGCTTTAGAAAGAAGTAAGAATGATGCAATGGGATAAGTGCGTTTGAAACAAATATTTTGAGAGTGGTTAATGTCAAGGTGTCTTACTGCAGTAAATTTGTAAACAGTAATTGATTTTGTGATTACATCTCCCACATCAAGAAGGTGTAGAATTTATAACTTACATGACAAAGTTTTAGCTGGAGAAAAGGACAGGCTTTCAGGGAGATTCAAAAGTACTTTGAAAGGTTAGGAAAAGTGTGACTCACTTTACATTTTATTGGAGTGAGTTAGAGTTCTGAACCATGGCAAATAATCTCACACAGGGCCTGCTTTTGCTCAATTTGAAGGTGTGTGAACTTTCTTATTGGCATATCCAGATGTGAGACAAGTGAAGAGAAGAGGGGTGGGTTTCAAAACTGTTAGTGCTCTACTATCAAAAATAGAGTCTCATTACTTGTAGTCTTTTTATTATACCTTTGTTATGCAAGCAGACTTTAAATTTTAAGTGGAAATAATGTAGGTAATGAAATGTATTTCTGTTTGTATTTGAGTGGGGGATATATATATACGTATATATATATATA
>NW_004624920.1:635758-647574 GCF_000247695.1 Heterocephalus glaber
ATTGAGGCCATACTCTTAAGTGAAATAAATAGGACACACATGTGTAAATACCAAATAGTTTCTTTAGTGTGAAAAATTGAAAGTGTAAATAAGGACTAAAAGATATAATAGATAATATGAAATAGGAAAAAAAGGTGCAAAGAGGAAGTGGGAGTGAGAGAGGAAAAGAAAGAAGAGAATGGAATTATTATGAGAAAAAGAAAAGATGGAAACAAAGTCTTTGTAGATATGGAGGGGTGAAGGGGTTGAAGGGAGGGCAGGGCAATGGAGAAAAAATAAGAACCAAAATGGATTATGTAAAGGTACAAATCTCCAATGATGAATGTCATTATATTGTATACCTTAAATGTACCTATAAAATTAATTTGAAAAATCATTAACACAAACATATACAGTCTAATTATAAAGTATACAAAGACATAAATAGACATTTCAAAAAAATGGCAAGAAGGTAACAAATAAACCTAAATAATGCATAAAATCATTATTCTTAGCAGAAATAAAATAAAATTAAAATCATAGTGAAGTATTATCATATTTGTATACCTATCAGGTTGAGTAAAATAAAAATTGATAATGACATCAAATACTAGCAAAATGTAGAAAAACAGAATCATTTACTAATTTGTTGTTGATGAGTATATAAAATTGTATAGAATACCAAAGTACATACTGGCTGTTTCTTACACAAATATTCATTCCAAAGTACAAAGAAATAAAAAGCCCCACCCAAAAAATTTCCTAATTATTCAACTACATTATAGTTAGCTGTTGTAGCCCTAAACATTAACTCCAGAGACATAAAATTTATGTTTCCATAATAACTCACACATGAATGTTTACAGCAGCTTCATTTGTAATAGCCTCAAATTGCAAATAATCTAGATATACTTAAGTGGATGAAGAGTTAAACTGTATTATATCCATGTCTTGGAATCAAATCAGCATAGAAGGAAACTAACAATTAATGTGTGTAATAATTTGGGTGAATTTCCAGAATTTTCTGAGTGAAAAACACTCATCTCCAAAGGCTACAAACTGAATGATTCCTTATATAACACTGCCAAGGTTTTTGAAATGACAAAACTATGAAAATGGAGAACAAGTTAGTGGTTATCTGGAGTTTGTGATTGGAGGGAAAAGGATAGGGAATAGGAGGTATATGTGGTTATAAAAAGGACAATGTGTGGGATACTTGTGGTGAGGGAAATTTTCCGTATCATGACTGTGGTTGTAGATACATGAGCATACATATGCAAAGTATATAGCACCAAGCACTGACACATCTCTATTACTACAAACAAAAGTAAAATTATGAAACTCTAAATAATCAACTTCTTTTGGTCTTGTACTACAATTTTGAAAGATGTTTCCAAAGGGAGAAAACAGGTAAATGATATATGAAATACTTCTGCATTATTTCACCTGTATATATAGTTCCCTATAGATACCAAAAGTTTTTAAGTTTAATTTTAAAAAGAAGGTGGAAGAAATAACTTTCATTAATTTTTTTCTACATCTTTCACTACCTAATTATTTGTTACTGTACTATAGTTCCATATTTCAAAGATATATTGGAAAATTTCATCAAGAAATTTGAAATACCAGCAACAAACCTAAAATGTTGAAGTGTCCTAATTACAGTAACCACACAGGAGCTATGAAAAGACACCAACTTTGTGCTTTCCCCTGGACCACAAAGCATTTTGCACCCATATGCTAAATAAGCATGGTGTTATTTTTCTGGGAGTAAGTTAAACCACTCAAAATATATTGGTGCCTACAACCATTTTGATATATCTCCTCATATCCGCAGAATATGAAACCTGGCTCATTATTGATAAGATGAGATAATCTTGAACAAAAAGTAAAAACAATTAAAACTAAAAAAACCCGGAAAAATAAGTCAATTGGAATTAATTAAAATCCATGATTAAAAAATATTTGTAGTAATAAAATTCTTATTCAAGGATGTATGGTACAATTCTTATTCAAGGATGGAAGAAAGGTTTCATAGGTGTTAGGGAAAAGAACAACAGTAAGTCTTGAAGAGCTAACAGAAGTTCAGCATAGCTGAAGCAGTGGTGTGAGAGGATGAGGTGGAGAAATGAACTGGGGTCACTATGAAACCTGTGCTCACGCTCTAGAATTGGCACTGAAGCATGGAAAAATAGAGGGCTCTGCAACACTACAATCAGAGTAAGAAGTGAGCACGCCTGCTTTTCAGAAGCACCCTGGCGTCTGTTAAATACTCCTCATCACTGAGAAATATGCATGTTCACCAATGAGAAGCTCTTCCACAGTGGTAAAAACTGGATGTGAATATATCTAAGTAGATAAAATAACCATTAAAGGCATTCAAATGGCTCCACTATATTCCATTAATTTAGAAAAGATTTCCATGATACACTGTTAGAATAAAAATGGTTACTAATACATGCTATACTATAAGTATAGTGTGATCCAATTGAAATAAAAACAATAACAGAATCTATAACCTATACATATGCATATATATTTATACTGTAGTACATTTGCCAAGATAAAGGTTAAATGTGGAAAAGCAGCAAATTGTTAGCAGTGATTCCTTTGGGAGATTGAGAATCAAAGAGGCAGTGCAAATTTTAGTGGTTCCACATCAATCTTTTTGGTAATTAAAATACATCAATTTTACCTATGTAATTCAAATGTAGGAATCAAGTGAACAAATATAAACGTTCCAGATCAGCACTGTCAAATGCAAATGTACTACAAATTACAAAGGAAGTCTACATATGTATTTCAATTTTCTAGTAGCCAGATTAAAAAAGTAAAAAGAAATGAGTGAATTTATTTAATATATCTTAACTTGCTTCTCTGAGAATATTATAACTTCAACATGTAACCAATATAAAATACCAGTTAGATAATTTATATAATTTTTGTAGTGCATTTCTAAAACTCATGTGTATGTTACACTTATAGCATGTATTAATTCAGACTGTCCCCACTGCAAGCCTTTAGTAGTCACACATGGGTATGAGATACCTTGTAGCTCTAGAGGAAACTGAAGGCTTTGTACTGGTCAATTCCACCTGCAGAGATGCCTTCAGTAGCTGTTAGTCCAGAGAGGGTATGGCTGTCTCCATCTCTGGTCTTGTGGTATCAGTCTTGGTTCAGATTCTCATTGTCCAACTTCATTTTCCAGTGGGGCAGCTTTAATAGCATTTAATGCATTTTATCATCTCTATGTATTTACAGAATTATCACAAAATCAACATTTGATGTGAAAATAAATTATGCATTTTTAGGAAACTATAATGAGTCAGCTTTTTAAAAATCTTAACTCAATTTTGTAGGAAAAGAAAAGATAAGATGATATTGATCCTGAATTTTAATTGTGAATTATTTGAATAACTATAAATATCTTCTATTTAAGGGGAAGGCAAAAAGGACAAAATTTTTTCTAAATAAAACTTTGTTAGTTGAAGTGTTTATGACCTGATAGCTCATCTAAATATCTTGATGCATAGTTGGATTCTTTCATTTGTTCATTTGTTTGTCTAAGTTCCACTTCATCCTGAGCAGATTAAGGGTGAATTTAGACACTTGATGTAGATCTTCCAAGCCTTAGTTTCCCCAGGTACTTGTGGAAAATGTAAATTTAATACCACACAAATACTTACATAAAATAATGCATGTGACAATACTACAGAAACCAAAGGCATTGTAAAATAATTAAAATAATGTTTCCAAAGTTGAATTGAAAGGGGGTTGTCAAAATATTACATTGTGAAATTCTCTCTTTATTGATAGGTCTGAATTTTAGAGACTTTAAGAAAATAAAAATAAGAAAAATAACTTTCAGAATGGGGAAATAAATTTGGACATTTGGTCTTTTGAAATTCGAATACTTGTAGACATACTTATAAAGACATATGGCTGGTTTTTGCTAGCTTAATTTTTAAGAATGCTGAGCATCGAGTGCAGCTATCTACACTGCAGAATATTCTGCTGCAATCACAAACCTCAGTGGTGAGGAATGGCCAGATTTTAGTGCTGGAGACTGCTTTTTAGTAAAGAGTCATGGGCCTGGACAATCATTCACTTGATAATTATGAAGAATTATTGCATCTTCGGAAGACATTCTGTTAAACCATTGTTTCTTATATTCCCTTCACATTTACTGGAAAATTGACTTTGGTTCTTTGACAATAGCATGATAGTTGCATTATCCTTCATGTTGCATCACTGTTGTCATTATTTTCCACAAGTTTCCCATGAAATTTTATGGTTTGAATCTTTGTGTTTGAGCAAAGGAGTACATCAAATTGTTATCAATGTCAAGGCAAGAAAGTGAGGATGTTTTTTGCACTACTTTAATTGCCACCAGTAAATAAAATATCTAATTTAAAAATGTTTTATACACATGTATTAATTTTATGAAACAGATACAATTTGAGGATGATTATCACTTTGAAAAATAGTTCAACATTTACAAAATAATCGGCCATTACTTTTTTGTTTAACATGGCTAGTTTCCCTACTGAAGTTGATTAGAATATTTTACACAGAAATTTTCTGGAAAACAATCATCTCAAACAGTGAGATACAGTTTTATAGTATACTTTCTAATAAATGTGGCTTCTAAAACATACCTGTGAACTTAACCTCACCTATATTACATTCAACTGAATTTTCAAGATATTCCTCCACTTCAGGCAAAAAAATAAAAATACTTTAAAAGATATTTTTTAAAGATCAAGAGGACATAAAACATAAATATACAAACAGAAGGTGACTTCAGATTTGTCTTTTGTGTTAGGGATTGTTATGGCTAGAAATATGCACAGAAATGAAAAGAAACCTCACATTACACATTTGAAGCCTCCCAAAAATACCTCTCTTTGCTTGTAATTTCAATGTTATTTAGGCTTGTTTATTCTATCCTTACTTTTCATCTCCATTAATACTACATAATATCACTGCATATTTAGAATAATTTTTAATTCTAGGATTTCTGGTGTTAACAAATCCAATATTTTGTTCATACTCATGAAAGCATCTGTCAGTAACATCTGAGGGTTGTGCGAATCATCATTTCTTGGCAACTAATGCAGGTCAATACCTGCTACACACAAATACTTGGATTTTTCACCCTGTTCATATGTAAGATGTCACCACCCGGTCCTTGGTATAAGATACTGGAGAAAAATGTTTTGGGTTGCTTTTACTATTGTTGCTGTTGTTTTATGGGCAGAGGAAATTTGACAGTAAGTGTTGGTAAGATAGTTATAATAGTCATTTAAGGTCTTTGAAAACACACACACCCACAAACACAGAGATAAAAAAAATCAGTAAAAAATCTGAAACATTAAGAATAAACCTATAATTCTCCTTTCAAATGTTTAACTGTGAAAAAAGTGAGCATGTCAGTAGCCCCTGGGTTTACTGTAATGTCCTTGAGATAACAGTATACTTGAACCAATACATACATTCAGTAAGCCTGTCTTTCTTTAGACTTGTACTGCTCATTCCAAAATCTCCAGGACAAAAGCAGACTTAAGATTAAACAGCAGCTCTAGCTGCTCTGAAATCTAATTTCTACTATTTGGTGTTAATATATGAAATCCCTTGCTGAATTCTTTTATATCTTCTAACTCTTGTGATTTAATTGAGTCCAAAGAATCAAATAATCAAGTTAAATTATCTTTAATTTTGCATGTACCTCTTATCTTATAAGAAAGGACACACATTTAAGGAGCTTACCACACTCATTCTCCCTTAAAGTATAGCATTTCAGAACTGACAATAACAATCTCTATTTTTTTGGTGTGTTTATGTTCTGAGAGGCAGTAGTTAAAGGTAGGATCTGAGAACATATCACAGTTTCATTTCCTTGTATTTCTTTAGTCAGTGTTTGTGTCAGTTTCATCATCAGTAAAATGAAGACAAGAATATATACACTTTTGGAGAATGATAAATTATGTAATTTTTCTAGAACATAAAGGTAATTTTTGAAGTAAAATAAACTCAGTATTTTTCTGTTGTTTTAAAACAATGCTAATTGCACATAGTGAGAAAATGTTTGATGGTGGCTTAAATAAAAAAGTTATACAACTTAAATTTTAAGAAACCATCAATACTTTTACATAAAGTATGAATATTTACTTTCCTTTTAATAGTTCTGTAAAGGAAGTGAAATTACCTTGCAAACAATAGAAAAAACAAAAATTAAAATTTTCCTTCAGGGAAGAATATATACCATATTTATATCAATTGATACAATTAATAATGATAGTTGAGTGATTTTAATTTTTAAAAGTATGTACCACTCACTGAGGGAAAAAGAGGAAACTACTAGGTTCCTGCACGTCCTTTGAGTTGGCAACAATATTGTATGATTGAGCATATTAGAATTCAAGTTGGCCTAAGTTTACGATGTTAGAATAAATTCATATTCATCTGGATATTAAGGGTATGCAATGGTGTTTTTTCAGTGCTTTAAACTATTTTAATTTATTGTTATTTTCTATAACAGCAATTTTTCCATTTTTAAAGCCTAGTTATTTACAAAAGCTCATATTTATACTGATAACAGTTGAAATTGAAATAATTTGTTCTTTCAAACTGGAGACATGTTTTATTAGGACAAAATGTTAAAAATCATGAATCATCAAAATTTATTAAGACAAACACTTCTTTTACTTATTGAAATGATGCCCTAGGACAACCTGTCTGTACAACACACACCTTGTTTTCATTTTAAGAAAGGGCTTGGTTATGACCCCCCCTGCCACCAGAGAAAGAAGCCTGCTTCCTTGCTTTAACAGTGTGCTTTATGTGTTCTTAAGAAATAATTTGGTAATAATGTGTTTCAAAGCCAAACTGTAGAACTGGGTGGAAGGTTCTCAAAAAATAATCATCTCTAGAGATCCCCCTAAATTATGAAAAGCACTAAACTAATATTTTAGCTACATTATTTTTTGCATATAAAAAATATCTATTAGAGGAGTAAACTACAACATGAAATAAATTGCATTTGTTTTAATTGAAAAAGATAGCTAAAAATTCTCTGTGGGTTATTGCAACAGTACAAGAATACAAGGTGCATTTATTTATTAACAAAAAACAATTGTAGAACAAATTGTGGAAGCAAAAGCAGGCCATAAAACTGAAAGGTTCTTGATTGCCTTTGCCTTAAACATGTTACAGGTTAATATGCCACAGTTGATAAACGCTGTAAAGTGTAAGTTAGCATTTGCTAATTTAAGTTTAAACATTTCCCCCCACCCAGACAGAGCATCATGGGAAATATGTATATGTATGACAAACGCTCCCTCATTCAAGTATCACAATCTGGTTGTCACGTAATCTTCATGGGCAACTGTGTCTGTGAGGTTTAAATCATAGTCTATACTGGAGTCCTCATCCTTCTCGTGTTTCTCCTTTGGTATGATAGGTACAGTGTCCTCCACCACAACCTTCTCTGACTTGAAGGAACACACTCTCTTGCCTACCTGCAAACCCAGTGTGTCCGTATTCCTTTCTCTATGGTCTACTAAAACACACTGTTCACTGAGACCAGGAATGCTCAGGTCACCCCGTGTAGCTAATCCTCGGGATTCCAGCTGAATATTTCTCTCAAGTGGTCCTGCAGCCTTTTGACGAGCAACTTCTTCTGAAACAGAGAAGATTTGGTTTGCGTTTTGCTCAGCAGCGTTTTGTTTTGATCGTCTATGAAACAACCCGAAGTTTTTGATATCAGCTACAAAATTCACTTTTCTCTGCTTCTCCCTTGGTGGCTCCTGCACCACCAGGGCGGAGCCATTGCTTATGTTATGTCTCTCAGAGGCAATGGCTGCTGACCTCGGATGGATCAGAGTGGTTAAATCAAAAAGGCTGAAATGCCTTTTCTTGTCCTTGCCATTACCTTCGTTATCACTCTTTTCATCTGAGTCTGCTGAATTCGAAGACTCCTTGGTGGCATTTGCAGATTGTGTGGTAGAAAATTTGCTTCCTTTGAGTAATCCCAGAACTTCAAAGCGGAAGCTAGAAATGTCTTGCTTTAGTTCCTAAATGAAATTTAAAATGATAAATTACATTACTATTTAAATAAACATTGAGAAACATCACTTTCTAATTTCAGAAATGGATCACAAATGTTTCTACTCCTTTTTAAGAACCAAGATCCTACACCATGGTGGATCTACTTAGAATTTCTAGTTCCTTCTCTGGAACTGGGTATCATTTTGATGTTTATTAATCTCCCTTTTGGAATTAGGTAGTCACAAAAATGCTTCCTATGGATGATGTCAGAAGAAACAAGAGGAATGACCCTTTTCAATACTGAGTAGTTGAATCTATGACTTTTCTTTGGAACTGCAGTTACAAATATTTCTTCTTCAAAATATTCATCTGTTGTCAAATCACTTCATTTTCTCTCAAGAAAGCAATTTTTAATAATGCAGATTTTTATGACTACCTGGATATCCAAAATAAAATAAAGTGGAACCTACACTTCTAAGAATGTTAGTTACTTTCAGTGTTTTAGGAACTTGGTGTGGACCTAACTCCAAGATCTATATCAGCCTCTCAGCCTTAAGAATTGCTTCCCATTAAACTTCTAGATTCATCTATTTCTCTTATCTCTTTGGGCAACTGAATTTTCAGCCTTAAATTGAAGGCGGGTTTCTTGGTGGTCTCCTCCCTCGCAACCTGTCTCTTAAAGTAACTTGACTCATTTAACTAAATAATTGGAATTTTGTGGTTCCAAAGAATATTTTGAATCTTGGTTAATTAATAATCTGTGATTTCAGGTTAGCAATTTATCTATCTTTTCATTTAACTGGCTTCTTATTTTTGTTCTCTTTGCCAAACTAGGAACTTTCTCTGTAAAGCACTCCTACATTTTTCAAAATGTGTTTGTTTTTGTTTGTAAGATCTTACTGACCCGAAAGCATTCTTCCAAAGTCTCTAAATATTCACATAGAATAACAAAGTTAATTTGTATATTTTTTCAGCATATAATATTTCTTATTTTTTATTTATTTCTTGTGACAGAATTTTAAAAAGAGGAAACAAATAGAAAGATGGAATTTATGTTACAGTTAAACTCAAACTTTAAATTCTCTGCTACAGAAGTGTTCCAAGCACCCAGAAAGCTTTTGTTGCTAGCTTGTTGGTTATTAAATGTTTCGGATATAGAAATCAGGATGAAATATCAAATACTAAAGCTCACTCAGTAGAGCGTTGCTGGGATCAGTGAGTCAGAATGCCATGAGGCAAACGGATTTTCTCTGTCTCCAAGGTAAGTCCCCTTGACATTTTGGGTGAAGTATGTTTCAGAACAATTTGAGAAGAAATTTCATCATTTACTTTTTTATTTTAAACAAAAAAAATTCAATAAGACTTTAATTTAAAAAGCAGAAGGGACACATGCCTGCTAGAACACATGGCTGAGTTTCCAGCACTGATTCTAAATGTGCTGTGTCTGGTTCTGTAGTTTGCCAACTCTGCCTCTCATTGTTATGAAGATAAAAATGGTTACCTTAAAATTCTCTTCGGTCAGGCCTTCTTCAGTTTTAGCATCTCTAATCATGGCTGCCACATAGCGCTTCACCAGATTCCTCATTACCTCCTGAGGTATTTTAGAACAACAGTATTGATATTCAGTGCATACATAGGACTTTTCTAATGAGTTAGTTCTGAACAGGGCTGGGTTTTATTTTAATGCAAATTTCAAAGTATAATATAAGGATAACTTACTTGATATTGGTGATGTCTTCTCAGATTATCAGCAGCTCGCCTCTGAAAAGGAAAGGGACATTTTCTTTTCTATTATATTGATGTATAACCATTCTGAAAAGTAATACACTGTTTTTATTTTAAAGGCAAGAATGTGTTTATTCTCTTTTTTTTCCCGAAAGTGGAAGTTTTATTAGACAATAGGCAGTGGTCACAGAGTGCTTCTTCATATGATTCAAGAGAAAAAAAATGAGTGAACAAAAAGAATAAGTTAATGATGGAAATATAGTCCTAATACAAAATACAGAGAATTACAGGGATAGAGAATTAGTTGGTCACTTGACATGAGGCTAAGATATATATGTATGGGAAATCACAGCAAATAAAAATAAAATATCTTTATGAATACTACACAAGAAAAGAAATTAATCATTATACATAATATACAATCAGAAACCTTATAAGACAACTGAACCCCTGAAAATAATTTGCATCATACATCCATTAAGAAGGGGCTCTTGTTTTACTTAAATGTTTCAATTTAATAAAATTAATCAAAGGCTTTGTTCAAACATAACATTAATTAGCTTATCATTTTTAAAAAATAAATGTGAGTCCTGGTTATCATTGTGAAGAGAAAAAATTGCTTTGGAGGCAAAGGTGGGCTAGCACAGAACAATTTTGTAGTAAAGAATATACAGAGAAAAGATGTTTAGTCACTGAAAAATGTTCATTATAAATTGAGTTAAATAACAAATAACCCTAAAATCTTATAATGCCGCTTTTATTGGTATTCTAAAGACATTAGGAAAAAGAAATCTACCATAATCTCATTTTATGCATTTTGAGTAAACTGTAGTATTGATTCTTAAGGAAAAACAGTGACCAAAATGGTTTAAATTTGTTTTTTAAATTCTAAAATAAAGGAATTAATTTGATAAATAATGATAAAGCAAAAGGGATAACATATCTTGGTTAAACAAGGCTTTTGATCTTGTTCCTTACTAAATACTTAATAATAGGCTGATAAAATAGAATTTTATGAAGAGTTGTACATGGATCAATGTGAAGGAGTTATAGTTTTATAAAATCAAGCAACATAAAAAAACTATTTTTTCTCTTCAGAGACATGGTGAGGGGGGATGCTATTTCCACTGGCTATAAGAAGGTCTGGTGTTTCATGATTAGATACAGATGAGTCAACACTTAGCTCCTTAAAGACTGTTAATTATTTTAAACATGATATACTTCCACATGGGAAATTCATTTTCAATATGAATGATGAACTTCAAAACTCAATACAAATTTAGAAAATCTTAAAAAGAATTTAGCATGGAAATTTTATGCCAGGGCCACCAGATGGAGGTGTCTGACTCCTGTTGAGACACAGCAGAGCTGAAATCCAAGACAAAAAGCATTTCTCAAAGAAGCATAAGCCTTCCAGATCTCCGTGAATTTACTTAAAGTGAACAAAAATACTGAAGTGTACATGAACTTAACACTGTCGTTAAAAATATTACACAAGAGAGTTGCGCGGAACACCCCAAATCAGCCCACTGCAGACGGGCAGGTCTGTGCATGCCCTACCGAGGTCCCGAGTCACATGGAAGATGCTGAATCACCCCGCTGCAAACAGGCAGTCACCTGGTTCCACGCTACAAAGACACAGAGGACACCAGAACACCAGACCAAGGTACTGAGTCCTGCTGCTCCCGGCCCAGAGGTAGGGGTTTCTGAGCCACTGTCCCACTGCTCCTGGTCCAGAGGAAGGGGCTTCCCGGCCACCATCCCTCCCGCTGCTCCCAGCAAACAGGAAAAGGCTCTTGGGTCACCATCCCTACCGCTGCTCCTGGCCCCTGTCCCACCTCTCCCAGCTAAGAGGAGGTAATCCGTGCAGGCGTTAACAGCACACCCCCCCCGCCCCAGTTGAAATGAGTAAACAAGTAAATAAGTCTCAAAACCAGAATTCCAGATCACCTACAGCAACTCCAAAGGGAAATGAGATGGAACACTCTGATACTTAACCACCTGGACCCACTGAACTGGCAACAAAAGGGGATCTGGAAAAAATGAAATCAGAAATAATTTCT
>NW_004624920.1:652478-674611 GCF_000247695.1 Heterocephalus glaber
ATAGGAAGAAAAGGTCCAAAGGGGTAGGGGTAGTGGGAGGGGTAGGGGAAAGGAAAGAAGGGAAAGGAAAAATGATAAGAAATGGAAAAAATGGAAATAAGGTCTTTGTAAATAGGGAAGGGTGGAGGTGGTGAAGGGAGGGCTAGGAATGGGGAAAAAATAAGAACCAAGATACAATATGTAAAGGTACAATTCCCAATGAGAAATGTAATTGTGTTGTATACCTGCAATGTACCAATAAAAGAATTTAATTAAAAAAAATTACACAAGAAATCGGGTTTTGATAATAAAAGTAGATAGAAACTTTTAGCTTGGTATAAAAAGAATTTAGTCAGTTCAATTTTTCTAGTTTTGCAGTCATATAACATTTCCCTACTCTGTTTTAGAATCCTTTTTAAAATTTCATAAGAAATTTTCAACAGAGCAATTTAAAGTCATGATTGATCTTTAAATTTGTTTAGCACAAAACTGTCAGTAAGGATGAATCAGAGAACCATGAGGAGTAAGTAAATAGTATCAAGTCACACTTTATTGTTAAAATGGACACAAATTATCTTTCCTTCAATAGAACCTTACTCATATCCAAAGTTAAAATTTTAACTCAAATATAAAAATATCAAAGACTCCAATTTAAGTAACAATTTCAGGTTTATTTTTCTTGGGAAAAAATATTCAAAATTATTATTTTGCCTGAGTGAAAAACATTTAAAAAGTTCAACTTGATAACTTTCAGAATTAAGAATAATTAATTTCCATATCCCAGAATTAAGGCTAAATTAGTGTATTTAAATTTTTGCCAACTGATTATGTTCTACAACTTCATGGCGATGTTGCAAAATTATTCCTAGTCTTGTGAGATTAGGTCAGCCAACTTGAACTACTACAATATGGCTAGAAAAGTAAAAATGAATGAAGGTAGTCATCTCTGGAATATCAGAACCAAAATGAATGTAACATATTCACCAAATGATGAACACTAAAGTAGCAATTTATATTTTCCTCTTCTCTTTAGTCTCCCCTTCTCTAGTTGGCTCCATAAAGTAGGTCTTTGTTTTAGTCACTATTGTCATGATGCCTACCTGTTTCTACTTGTTTGCTTTCTGGGAAGTCACATGGTATGTTATTAAGAACATGGGTACTTTGGTGTTATGACTGTTTTGAAGTTGACTGAGCCAGGAAATAGAGGTTATCCTTGAGACTACAAAGTGAAATAAACTCACTGGGTAATTTTGAAAATTAAGATATTAAAAGCATTTATCACTAACTGATGTGAGTTTCCATTCTCTTTACATTTTTTCACTTTCCAATTAATAATATGATGTACACATTTTTAAAATATTCTTGAATCATAAAATTGTGCCTAGTCTGATAAGTATCAGAATTTTCTCTGAGGAAGTAAAAGAATATAATTAGGGCATATTTTTCTCTCTGTGTGATTTTCATGTTTGTGGAGAGTATTTACTTCAGCTAAAATAGTTGAATGTTTTTCGAAGCAGTATAGGGGTACAGAAGCCAGAAATTTGCATTTGAATGATGAGGTTGAGGGTATGATTCTAGTATTCCTGGATGGATCCAAAACAAATTCAGCACACAGTCATTTTGGGGAGAAGCTTAAAAGTTTTATGAACATCTTTACATGACATCGAATGTTTGCTTTGACTTCTGTGGATTTTAATTTTTATATTATGGGTCATAGCTCTTAGATTCAACTTAAGATATATTTATTGAGTGACTACATGTTCACATAACAGCAATCCTGCAGTGGTCATCAAGAAAGTAGAGATGAATAAAACACACTTAAATGGCACCCACACTTAACTGGCTTATGGACTATAAGGTAGAATACCTAGAACTTGAATTGCTACAAATAAAAGCAATTCGACAGTTTCTTTAGCAAAGTGTATAGGAAAAAAATATTTTAGAGAATGTGCGCTTTAAGCTGGCACTATGTCAGAAGTCACTAGACAGCTATACATTTCTTGACAGGATGGCTTTCAGGACAAGTGGAGCAGGCACACCTGTATGTCACATTAGCACAAATCACAGTTAACAGATTCTTCCTGATTTTTTAGAACAAGACAATGGCATTTGGATCACAGAACTAGTGATAAAGGAGAGCAACTTTAGAGAAATTGCTGCTGCTACAGGCAAACTCTGGGTTTCAATAGAAGTGTCAGGTTGCTTTACAAGGAAGGGTTTGCGTTTAGGAAAGAGAGGGCTCTAGGGAATCAGCTGTGACATTTTCTGGCTTTTAAGCCCCATTTCTGTCTAGGTCCACTATTTGGAATGGCAGGTTCTCTGCACATAACTGGTTCCCTGCAGTCATTTTTCAGTGTCCTTTTCTCTCATTTCTACTCTGATTTTTGTCTATCATTAATTTTTAGCCCATAAATTATGCCTTTTAGCTTTTGCCTTGCTCAGTGAATCCCTTAAAGGATGCACCCTTCTGTGTTCTCCTTTAAATAAAGTAAAAAGGCAAGAGTCCATTTCAGGATTGGCTCTGTTTTGCAAAAACTGCAGTGTGTTTTCTTTGATGATAGATCTACACAGTGTTCACTATATTGTTGTGTTACAAACATACTTTCTAAGCATATAAAAATAAATGCAAATGGTTGAATATTATATTGTCAAACCAGATATTCAGTATCTCACTCTTACAAGAATATCAAACAGTTAATTTCCACAGATCACCATTTGGAAAAGAAAGTTTAATTGAAAGACCTTGCAAGTAAATCTTACTCAGGAATCCAGAGTTACTCATGGATGAATGCTGTCCTACCTATAAGATTTGTAGTTAGGCCTACTGAGTGCCATAAATAGTAAAGAACTATGCATTTTGACAAATTATTACTAAAATAAAATTTGAGAGGCATATACTACGGATATTCTTCCTTTGTGGATGAGAGGCGGTGCCAATGCATTCACAATTTTTAATTCTCTCCACTTATTTTAATTGAGCATATTTCTGTGGCAACTGGTTAGGCTGCAGTATCTCATTTATATCCCAATGTTGAGTGAGGCTTAGTGACTCTGAGATGGTGCCTCTTGTTCTCCTCTAATGTACTTGAGAGTAAAGTAGAAAATGAAAACATAAAACTGAGGAAGTCTAAAATAATTTTCTTATGACTTTATCAAAAGACTTAGTTTTGTTTGTTTATTTGTTTTGGTTCAGCATGTTGACATACTAACTTAAGCATTCCATTTAGAAACCTGGTCTGTGGCATTAGAAAAGTATTTTATGTTACCGGTAATTATACACTTTGGGGGAGTATTGTATTAGTATCTTTTACATTAATTAAATGGTTCAGAACTTTTTTGCACAGCAAGCACAAAGGTCAATTTTTAGCTCAAAAAACTATGAGAGCTCCCAATGTGTTCTTTAATCAAAATTTCCAATTAAAGTTTCAAGCTGAAAATGTTTGTTTTAAAATGGAGATTCTGGATGATTCAAATACACATACATGCTAAGATGTGAGAACCTATGGTTTAATACGACAAAGGGTATTGAACAAAAACAGTGATAAAAAGTAATATGAACAATGTCAGAGTGTGTTCCTTATTTGATTATGGTACTCTCTGTAGGCTGTACTCTTAGTACTCTCAGTGTGATACTCTATGGTACTCCCATCTCTGGTGGGATGTTCATGATTTGCAAGAGACAAGCTATCTCTCAATAATGCATTTTCTTCAGGTCATAAATATTTTGCTCAATAATAATGAATTTCTGCTTCATTTATACTATCTAGTATAAAGCAGTCAAGTGAAAGATTAATTTACCTGCAACTCTCAGTCAGTCATTAAAGGAAGTCAGAGCTTAAAAAAAACAAGTTAATGAGTTTTGGGGGTTACTTGCATCAATATTACCAGGAAGCTATAAATAGAAGGTCACCAGTAATGGGCTTCCAACATTGACCATTGTGGCAACCTTCAAGAGCTCTGGTTTTAGGCTCTTCCTGAAAGCAGTGACCAGTCCTCTGTCATTCAGGCAGTTGCTAGGTGACAAATATCAGTAAATGAACCACAAATAGGACAGTTAGAGAGAAGTCCTCGAAGAATGTAATAATCTGAACTTAAATTTTCTGCTTCAAGAACATGGCATAAATATAAACAAGTTGGGGATGAGAACAGAATATGAGCCAGCATAAAAACCAAGGCTTTGGCTTTAAGTACAGGAACCTAAGATGCAGCTGAAAACAGTTGCTGGATTTGTAAAAGCTATGGAGAAAAATCAAAGGACCAATACACAGTATGTAAGATACCATTGCATGTCCATCAAACTTTTCAGGGAAACAAGTGAGGCCAATGGAAAGAACATTAGATTAGGAAACAAGAGACCCAGGGCTTTTTCTAGCTTTTTTCCTAAGGGAAGTAAACAAGTTGTCTTTTAAAGAAAATAGTGGAACTAAATGCTCTCTAAGTTCCTTTTGGAGTGTGATGTTAAGGTATGTTTTGGTTTTACCAAGTGATTGTCATTGATACTTCTGTGTCACTTTTTAATTAAGAATGCATATTTCTTTGCCTAACGTACACATTAGGAGGAATAATCAAATGGAAATGAATTTGTGGAAAAATCAATTATTTTGATATTATTTCCTCATTTAACTCCTCTATTAGTATTTAAATCTTCTTAATTTGCTTTTTGTTCATCTTGTTTCTCTGCATGCAAGAGCTTTTTTACAAGGCATACATATTCGTTTCCATATAAATAGAAATGTATAAAACTCAACTGAAAATATGCAAACCAAAATAATGTTTCATTCTGATTCTGGAAATGCAGCCCATAGAAAGAGTGAATTTAGGTAATGTTGCATTTCATTAGGATGACACTCACTGAAGTTCCTAAGCCTGGAGGAAAAGAGAGAGTATTGAGGGTGGGAAAAAAGGGTGGAGAAGGAAGATATGACTCAGAATGTTTATTTAGTTTGGCATAAATTCCCCAAGTTTCAAAACATACACTGTCAAAGTTTAGTAAAATGTGCTCAGGAAAGGAAGAAAGCAATGGTTTTCAGTAACAATTAACTGTGAATTATTTTGTTGTTTACAAAACTCAAATTCAGAAATAGAGGCATCAAAAGAAATTCACGTTTTGAGAACAGTGATATATTGAAAAGAAAGAACTTAAACTTATACCATTTACTCTCAACCTCTAAAAAAAAATGGGAATCACTCCTTTAACAGAAAGCTCATTTGAACTGCAAGTCCTAGTTGCCTCTAAGAAATGATGACAACATGTTCCTAAAGACCAGTAGCAATGAGAGGTTGGGAGCATGGACTTGGAAGTCAATTCTTTGAGTGATTCTCCAATCTTCTTGTGGGCAGGACAAGATGGATCTCTTAAAAAATGAGAGGAGGGCCTGATATATTGTCAAAAGATTCATGACATCTTAAAACCTAAGAGTCCCTCTGACATTGCCTAAAGTTAAACAATGAAAGACAAATTTCCTTGATGAGGTAGCAAAATAATGCAATATTGAACATCAATATCTCTAGGGCTCTATTAAAAATGTGATGATATGCAGAACAAGAGAGTGTATATTGACTTGGAAAGGAACAAATTGGAGTTTGACTTTCCTGAAATATTTTCCTGTTTACTTTAAACACAATATGAATTATTTCTCACATAGTTCTCACAGTGTCTTACATATAACTATATTAAAATGTTACATATGTTATTGTCAGGTAAAAGGGCCGAAGACCAAGACCAGACCAGGCCACAACAAGCCTTTATTAGGGGAATAGATCTGCTGGGCTGTCTCTGAACAAAGGAGAGACAAAAGCAATATGGCCGGGGCAGGGAGAGTCTTTTATAGAGACTGGGGTGGGGTTTGTAGGGGCTGAGGCAGGGTTGAGTGAGGTAGTGACTAGGGAATGGAGGAGCCCGTGATGTCACTAGGTGGTAGGAGGTGAGCGAGTATTAGGTTACTTTCTAGGTGGGAACAGGGGCATACTGGGAAGAAGGGTTTATTCTTTGGTGAGAGCAACCATCTTGGCATGATGTCACACAGGGGAGGGGGCAAGGCAGGTTAGGAAGAGGGCAGCTACTATACATAATAGCTGCTGAGGTAGTGGGAGACCTATCAGTTATATAACACACATTATAGGGACATGTTTTCATTTCTGTATCTCTCATATTAAAATTCATGTCCTCAAGAATGGAAACCATTCCTTTATACTTCCACTTCCCAGTTTCTAGCTCAGTTGCTGGCATGTGGAACAGATGCAATAATTGCTTAATAAACCAAATAAGGCCTTTTCTATTCAATACATTTATTCTACACCATTTTTTAAATAATTCAACTTTTTTCTCTTAAAAGACAAGATATTTTCAGGAAAATAACCACTTTTTTCTATGCTTAGGAATAAAACTCGTAAATTAGCATGAGGTTTGTAGAATAAGACTTCATCATAATTTGACTTTGGTTCCCATTATCAGGTATGTTCTCAAACTGTAGTTCCCTAAATTCATCACTAATATCTTGGAGGAATGAACATAATTGCCTTCCCTAAACACCTCTCTGAAAGCTTCACTTGCCAGTCAGTTTCTCTTTATAATTGGAATTGTTACTGGGGACACAGGAAAATCCATGTCATTCCAGTAGGAGAAAGCCCTATTTGGAGTTAATACTGCCTGGTGGATGAGGAAGTTAAAGAACAATAAGGACCACTTAGAGCATGACTAGCAGTCATTAAGTCTATTAAAATATTAAAGGAAAATTAACATTTTTGAATTTTGATTAAATATCTAATATTACTTGGTGATTCTAATGTAAAGGCATTTTAAGATACTTTCAAAGCAATTTTTGTGAGGTCCGAGTGACTAGTGAATGTTAGTGTGTTATTTCCCAAAATACGTATGAAAGTTTTGAAAAGTAGGAAACCAAACGAGAGGGGAAGAGAGTCTTCCTTGTCTCGTGTCAGCGGTTTAGCTGGAACACTCAAGTCTGTGTAGCTTCTGTTGGAATAGTTTGAACCCTTAATTACCAATATGAAAAAAAAGTTTTCAAAGGAAATATATACCAGTACACCAAGAGAATGGTTCTGGGGAACTTTAATATTTTTAAACACAGCTTCTTCTCATACAGTATGATACTGAATGGAAGCAAAGTATTGAGTATTAAACATATTATGAATCACAGCTGACAGGTGGCAGAGTATATTCAAGTTATCACATTCATTCAGTCATTTCTTTAGGCATTTTTATCAAGCAGGGCCAGGTAACTGTCACCAAACAAGGTCCAAGGAGGTTCTGGAATCTGAGATAAAGAAACCAATTCACTCTACCCATAGACTAGGTTCATAGGTTTGCTGACTCCCATCACAGAAAAAGAATTTTCAAGACTAGTCAGTAAGAGGCAGAAATTCAACAGTACATGCTCAAAGAAATAGAGTGTGGGGTCTCAAGAGAGAAAGACATTATTTCCTGGAATGCGGAACATTTATGCTTCTCTTGAGGCGATGGAAACCTGGGAAAGATGCCCATCCCCCAGAAAAGGACTTGCCTATATTACATGTGTGGGTCTAGTTTTTTATTTATTTATTTTTTAGATGGATAGTTTAAGCACTCTTTGAATTCTTTCAACCTGTTCCTTTATCTTAGGTTCAGGTTCCTGTTCTCTATTTTTTAAATTAAGCCAATATATGGACTTTCAGTATTCTTGAGGAATTTTGAGCATGATGGATCTAGAGGGAAAGGGGCCCAAATTTAACCAAGGGAATTCTGATGTGGACTGCCTTGGGTAACTTCATCTGGCTCCTGGAAGTTGCAGTCTTTTTAAAACTACAATATTTTTTAGTTATGATTTCCTTGTCTTCTTTCTACCTTTTATTTCTTCTATTGTACCCCAGTAACCAAAATACATGTCCTCCTTTCATTAAGTTCTACAATCCAGACTGAGAAACAGATATAGAGAAGTAATGCCACAAAGAACCTGCTATACTAATTCTGAAAATTTGTCAAAAATCAAGATTTTAAGGAAGAGCATGTTCAGTCCCCAAGTGTTGATTGGTAAAACTGGTAGGCTTGTGTGAAGAAAGTGCCTCTATTAGAATAACAGTAACTACCTGTTAGGTAGTAAATAGGGTTATGAAAAATTTCTAGCTGTTCAGAGGGTGCCTTACACTTGGTAGATGTGCAATTAATGTTCATGATAAGCAGTAACAAAAATGCAAAGTCAAAAGATCTGACAGTATTCAATAAAAAATATAATTGCATTCAAAGGCACAATTAAAAAAAAGAGTAATACTAACGTGCTGTATTCTTACCCCTATTGTTCCAAAACTTTCTGGCTTTCTTCTCATCTTTTTCTTGCACAGATGAGTCCATATCCATTTGATCAGGTACCAGAGAGACTTGGGGCTTGGAATGACATTGAAGGGAGTGGGGAGGGTACCTCCTTCTTCAAAGTAACTCATCCAGAGCTTTGTTCGAGCAAATTTCCATTCTATATCTGCATGGTCCTGAACAGGAGAATGTGACAACTGCTGACAGGTTTCTTAATTAATATGGTGAAATAAACCTCACACAGAGCCTGAACCTGGCTTGGAATGGTTTTGGGGACATTAATTAAATTCCTTATGAAAACGGCCCTAGCTTCCAGACGCAATCATCTGAACATTTCAGAGAATGGCTTACCCTGCCAGGAGTCACAGCACTTATGTCACTTTTCATGTTTCTTTCTTCAGTAGAACAGAAATTCAAAATAAGTCCATGCTAAAGTGACTGCAGTAGTTATGATTCAAAGATGAATATGCACCTCTTGCATTGTAAACTCATCTCAGCAGCTTAATTTTATTACATCCTGGCCAAAAACAGGGCTTTGAGTATTTCCCGTAACCTCTCTCCCTGTTTAGTGGATCACTACCTTTGCAGATGCTCATAGTTTAGCCTTCAGTGCAGCCAGAAAAAGCCTATTGTATATGCTTCCATGTGAACAATTCTTGCCCACCTGCTCACAGAGAAGTTCTTCCAATAAATGGATAATGGAGCACTGAACCTTGCCACAGCATTGAACCTTTCTAAAACCTTGGCAGATGTCACCAGATAGGAGTCAGGCTAGTGCTTGCCCAGAAGCCCAAGGATGTACCACATCATTAATAACTCACTCCACTTTATTAACCACTTGGGGGAAACTTTGAAGCACTTGTGGAAGTGAGATATAGGACAGCCAGTGTCTTCTTAAATTAGCCATAAATCTGATTAAAGCAGAAAATCTGAGAAGTAGGAGGTGGTAGAAACTGTGCATACAAGCATTTTAACAATTCAAAATAGTTCATTGTAACACATTATTATTATAAAAGAAAATTTAGATTTTAGAGTAGTAGAATAATCTTAGACTATGGTCCATTCTAATATTCCTAAATTGGGTGCTCATATATATAATGCACACAGAGACACACATACACACATATTTCTACTCCAGTCAGCTGGGTTTTACTCGACACTGGATGGATTGTCCCTTGACAAAGTTTATCTTGCCTACAGGATACATGGCTGAGCACATGGTTGATTGTACAGATTGATTGGTAGAAGTAGAGAACCTACAGTTTTCCTCCTCTTTCCTCTCCCTCTTCTTATGCTTCATCTTTTCTTTCTTCTTTCTTCCTTTATTTCTAAATACACTTATAGACTCTTCCTGATTGTGCTGCATTAGTGAAGAAAAGTATACACTGTATACTGTGTGCTACAATCATGGAAAATGGAATTCAGTAGAATTAGTTCCAGGGAATGAAAAGACAATCACTTAAAGTGTTGGCCTGTTAGTTGCTCCTTTCGATTTATTGATTCTCAGAGAGTCACAAATTAAGATTTATTCTGCCCGTCTTATGTTGTTCTATTGCTACCACTGAGCAGGTGCTTCTCTGCTCATGTTTTGGGATTCTGTAAGGGTCTATAACGTAGTCTATAGTACTTAGATGATATGGAGATAAAGAACTGTAAGCTGAGGATGACTAAAGCCATCTTCTCCTACTCACCTTCTCACTCTTACTCAACATGTAAAACTTAGTTAAAGTTTCATCTCTCCTCAGAAGCCTGCTCCCATCAATCTTCAGCTGACTCCTGTTTCTATCCCAAGTCTAGTGTCTCCCTTCACTTTCAGGCTATTATCAAATTTCTCTTCTCAATTATACATTTTTAAAATTTTTGTCCTTGTTACGTTAATTTTTTCTTGAGATCATGTACTTCTTTTATTTTTTGTATCACTAATTTTTGTATGTGATAGGCCTGATATAAGGTAGATGAACAATAACTATGTGACAAATGAAAAAGTTCACGAGTGGGAAGAAGGCTTTAGTTATGGCCGGCCTTGCAACTGTGAAATTATTCTCCTCCATGCTTCATGCTTACCCTATGCTTCACCCTTTACCCCATGGCTCTGAGTTAGTAGTAGCAGGACCAAAAACTGAAATCTTTAGAGTAAATTATTTTATTCTGGGGCAGGTGAGAGTAAAATGCTTGGCATGCCCGTGCCCCAAGGAGGCTGCCCCACAAGATGCTGTCAGGCACACCTGTCTCAGGCTCTCAATGTTTGCTTTGCTTTTGTCACAGTAGTTTTAGCATTAGGGTTAAATAAAAAGTGAAATTTGAAGATTATTTTCATCTCTGCAATAAAGTTATGAAACAAAACAGGCTCCACAAAAAAGACCATACTACTCTTGAATAATGTTCTTCCTGATATAATTGGGACATTTTGCAATGTTTTTTCCGGAACCAAATTATTTTACAGGAACCAAATTGTTTGCAGCTTCTTTCTACCTAGCTTGATAATTAAAGACTTTCTAATATTTTGTTGTTGTCATTCTGGTAAATAGAGTCCATTTTTGGGAAGTGTATTGGCTAGAGGAAAACAGAACTTCAGAATCAAATACAGTTATATGGAGTGTAAGCTTAGGAAAAGCAATGTAGAAGCAACCTTGAAGTGTGCAGGAAAATATACAGTACAACATGTGTCTATTTGAAACTCTCCACTGAAATCAATTTAACCTAATTTAGTCAATAATTAGAAAATTCTTATTGAGTAACATTCTGTTGCCGAGCCCAGTTCTAGTAACTAGAAATATTGTAATGCATGACTATTTTGTCAAGGAGCACTCTGAATTTTATTAAAACTGTATTTATAAAAGAGGATTTTTCTTAGAAGACATCTGTCATTGACAAAAACCAGCACAAAACATGAAAATGTATTATTTTTCTTTACTGATTCATGAGCTAAAATGCTAACACATGACAATTCCTCTTACTACATTTAGCTTCTAAGATTTGGAGATGAAATCTAAATCTGCAGATGCATAGAGCTCTAAGAAAATGAAAATCTTATGGCTTATCCCTATGCCAGGTTTCTCTCTGAGGTGTTCTTTGTATCTTGCCAACCTGACATGAGCTTGCTTTTATCAAGGTGGCATGTGAAATAGAGACTGCAAAACCAATAGATGTCACACAGAGAGGAGCTCTCTGTTGGTTCTTCCCATAGCCAGTGGTTCCCTGGCAAAATATATTTAGTTTACTTTCATAATCACAGGTAATATGACAAAAGCAGATTAACATATAGTCATATACAGTATACTGCAGCTCACAAATTTCAAATTAACTATTTATTTTATATTGCAATTTCAATCTTTATTATCAATAGCCAATTGTAGATTTGATTTCCTATCATAACAAAATGGAATATAGGTGGCCACAACACATTCTAGAAGAAATGTTGAAGTAAAAATAGTAAACTTACAGCAATTAGTTGGTAAGAATTGTTCATCATAGCTATTAACATGTTGAGTAGGACAACCAGAGAGATGACATTGTATGTCCCAAACATGGTGGCACCAACAAATTCAGTGAATTCATGCTGGGCTTTCACGTTAGTCACATACAGATTGATGAGTCCAAATATTGACCAAAATAGTGACTGCAGTGTCTCAAATAACCTAGAATAAAGATAAAATGACATCAATATCTAAATTGAAGCATTATGTGATAAGGTATAGAAATAGAACTTGGCACTATTATGTATATTTGATTAACTTAAAATATATATTAAGAATAAAATATTTTGGACAATTAAAATTAAACTTAATTAAAGAAACTATTTTAATGAAACTAACACAAATAATAAACTGAATTATCCTAGGTAGATACAATTAATTTCCCAAGAATATTGAAAAGTATATTTAATTTCCTAGGGCATGGGGCCAGAGCCTCTTTTTGTATAACTAGTAGGCCACAAATAGTGTGTGTTTTCTCAAAAGACTGAAGAAAATATTAAACAAAGACTACTGTTTTGTTAGATACATAAATTATGTAAAATTCATTTTAATACCCTTAAATAAAATTTTATGAAACACAATTCCACTCTTTCATATACATGTTTCTCATAGTTTATTTTGGGTCAGACACAGTGACAAAAGCAGTGACATTAGCAAACACATAGTTCACAAAGCCTGAAATTTCTACTGCTTGCATTATTCATAGAAAGTTTGTCAATCCCTGTCTTGAGCTACTGATAACTAGTTAATAAATGATAGACCTTAGAGCTTAGACTTTGAAAAATGGTGATGAGTCTCAGAGTGTTTAGATAATAACATTTGATTTTTTTATACAAGGCACATTTTATTCACTCCAACAAATGAATGAACTCTAATGACTTTATTGAAAGTAAAATTTCTTGAATTTACTCTGAAAAATGGAATGATCTGAGGAGCAACTAAACCCAAATGGAAAATTATTTGTTCTGATGGGAGTATTGCAGTACATTAATACAATGTAATAGAAATAGCAGAGAGTTTATATTTTTTGAAAATTATTTTTAAAAGACTATGTTTAAATTGTACTGTGAAAACAAAAATACAAACCCTTTTATATTTGGCATAGTGACTAAGGAAGGATTTCATTATTTAGGGATATTAGCATTAGACCAAGTCAATCATGTTTTGGGGTGTCTCAACCTCAGTGACCTAGTCTCACATGTACTATTTTGTGAAATGGAGGTTTTTATATAGGTCTCTGGGGCTCCTCCCTCACTCAGTGCCTTAATGGATTAGATCAAACCATGATCAAGTGACTCAAGGAAAGACAATTACTATGAGCCAGTTGCTTACTGGCAGGCCTAAATTGAATATGATCTAATTTCCTCTTTAGGAAAGTTTAGTTTAGCAACATGAGTTAGTTGGCAAAAGAGGGTGAGATGACATAATTGTGGTATAGATTTAGGGTCATTAGAATTAAGGGATACCAAAGGTTTGAGATGGCACAAACTAAGAAGCTGAGAATTAACAGGAATAAGCCAAGAAGTAAACACCAAGGTAAACATACATGGAGTGGCTGACTCACATTAGTGCTGACACACAGAGAAAATTGTCCATGTGCCAACTCCTGGTCTTCTTAGAGTTAGGCTTACTGTAAGTCCTGCCCTTGCTATCATCACCTTTTACCTGGAGCCTCAAAGAGCTTTAATTCTGTGCATTATTTTCACAGTGAAATGGCTGTTACTTGAAATAAGCCATATATTTTTTGGCCCACATACTTAAGAGACTCTAACTAAATATTGTAAAATTGGCATGTAAGGCTGATTTTCTCCAGATTTGCTGCTTTAAAAAACAAAAGACAAGGAACCAATTTCATCATATTTAAACAATTAATTCTAGGAGATGAAATTTAATTTGTATTTATTTTTCTACAGCTACTAAATGATTCAACAGATTACTGTAAAGCACCAAGTGTGCTGATCTGATCAACTTGGTCAGACTGAAGCATGTTATGCATTATGTGAGATGGTAATGATGCATTATTGGTAACCTAGATGTCAGATTGCAATAAAATTAGAATGAGTTAGATCTAATGCAGTGACCCTAGAGAAAGGTCATTAAGACTTATTCTTTGAAAATTTTCAAGGAAAAAGTAAATTTGGCCCAAGATCATAAACTTTATTTTTTTTTATTTTTAGTAACTTTCTGGCATCCTTTGCATTTAATGTGAAAAAACTTTGCTTTTCTTTTTGAATAATATGTATTGTCACGGTGACTACAGAAATATACTTCAGGTGGTTTTTGCTTGACATGAATAGCAGTTTAGAAAAAGTTACAAGTTAAATAGCACAAATTGCATAATGAATTATATAAAATATTAACCCATAAATCCCATAACAATTGCTTTTCAAGTGTTCTAACAATGATGCAGATTAAATAGACTCTTATGGTTGAATAGCACCTATTTGCTTCTAAGAACAGTAAATTCCTAAGAAGCATTGGTAAAATCCTTTGAGAAAATATTTACTGACTTTTTAAAGTACAATTTAAAAGAGGGAAAATCCAAACAGAATGCTATTTTCTAATTAACTATACATTTTATTCTTTTTTTCCCCTTCTTTCAGTGGAATGAATAGTAGTGAGATTTATAAAAGAGTTCTTCCTAAATAAAATATATTTACTTTTTGGATTAATTAAGACCATGGTGTTTAGGTATTTCTAAATGAGTCATTCTTTCAATAGATGAACTTTTAAAAAGTCCGTCTAGGTTTATCATTTCAAAGAAATATTTTGATCATTAGTGATTCTCAGATCTATAGAGACCAACACTGCCCATGAATTTAAGAATCATTAGTTGGATCACAGCTCAAAATGCCTGCATGTGATTAATATTTTCCTTTTTCTGTGGGGCAAAATGGACTTCACTTTCTAAACAAAACAAAAACAAACAAATTAAAAAACATGAATTAATTAACTGGCACTTAGCACAAAATCTGAGTTGAAGAGTAAATTAAAGGCTAACTTTGTGTGGGATGGGGTTCTATTTTCTTAAAGATAACATTTAATTTGTTGCCATTTGAAGATATTTCTTAACTGCTCTTTTTAAAAATAAGCTTGTTTTCTGGTTAAATATTTTCAAGAAAAGAAATCAAACAAGTAAAAAGGTAATGTATTCTACAGTTGAGGTTTTCTTCTCTCCCAAGAGGCTAAGAAGCAAACGTGTATTAATAGAAGATCCATCTTAATATTTTATCTTTATTTTATAACTGAAAATGTAGCATTAAAACAAATGAAGTGTGATCCTAATTGGCCAGTTCCAGCCATTAGGAATTCAGCTCCAAAAAATATAAATGACTTTGCTTAACAAGACAATA
The DNA here is from genome assembly GCF_000247695.1 of Heterocephalus glaber. Next base: position 667,589 of record NW_004624920.1, read on the forward strand.
CCTGTCATGACACCCATGTCCCTCTTCTCATATGAGGGTTCCTGACCGGGGCTGTTAGTTTAGAATTGTATACAGAATGATTCTAGGGACTGAGCATTTGATGTCTTTTACTGACATCTTTCTTTCCATATTAATGAGGAAATAACCTAGAAGTGTGACCAAGAAATATCTGTGGGAGGGAAAAAGCACAAAGAGATATAAAAGACACACATTGTAGTCTATGACCCCAGGATCTTACAGGGATCAGGAAAGGTATTCTGGGAAAATTATTTTTGAAAAGGTTGGGAAACAGGATAAAATTTTGCCAACTGGGAGGATAATTGAAGGGCATTTCTGGAATAAGAGAAGATGATACCCAGGGAGATTTATGATCATTTAACAATGTCGAAGAGTAGCATGTTTTGAGGGAACAGTGAAAGATGAAAGTAGAAAAGGAGGCAAAAGGTAGATCACTGAAGGATATTTTAAGTCAAGCTTAAGGGATGTGCCTGCATTTGGTGAGAAATGGGAAACGATTTTGATACTTTAAACAGGGGAGCATCTGATTTTGTTTTGAAAAGAACATTCAGGAAGCAACATGGATGATATATAAAAAAAGCCAGAACCCCAGGCAGAAGGACTTAGACTTGGGCATGGGTCATGAGCAAAACAGGATAGTGAAAAAATAATACAGAATAGGAGTAAGCATGGTTCACAACATGTGTTCACAACAACATGTGTGAACATGGTTTGCAAGATGTGGAAGTGAATGCGAAAGGAAAGGTCTAGAACAAAATGTAAGTTTTTGATAACACTGACTAAGAAAGGAGTTGAGGAGGAGGAAGAAAAAGTTTTGAGAGAGATGAGTAAGTTCTCTGACTGAAGTTGTTCTGATTGAAGGAGACATTTATTGAGATATACCTGACATACAGTTGGACATACTGTACAATGTGGAGACAGGACCCTGCCCTGGTCATACAAGTATGGAAGTGGACTCTTTGGCACATAGGGCCAAATACATAAGCATAGATGAGTTTTCACAGAGATACTTGAAAAAGGACTTCAGTTTAGAATGTGAAGGGAAACCACTTTTTAAAAGTAGTTACTGAAACATATTTGTTAGAGAAAAGTGAGAAAGGTTAGAGAAGTAAGAGGTAGAGTGGAAAAAAAATTTAGCAGAATTTAAGGAGGGTAAGATTTTACAAAGTGGAAGTGTTAAATGTCTCAATTAAGGGGATATATTGAATATGACGCAAGCAGATAAATATCTAAAAGGAGTGGTGATGAAAAAGGTCTAAATGATATTTTCTAGTGTTTTCAGTGGAGTGGTGGAAGCAGAAATTAAATTGTAATTGAATGAAGAGTGAGTGGAGAGAAAAGGAGATATATTTTAAATTTCCCTAGATTAAAATGGGGAGAAAGACAGGAATAGCAGCTAAAGAAAAATACAAGAAGGTTCAAAGTTTCAGCATATGTTTATAGCATGAATGGAAGAAGTTGGAAACTTGTTAAATAAATGAAATAAATAAAAGATAACTCTCTACTACTAATACTAAATTGCTATCATCATTGTGACATTTATAAGAATACAGACAATGTGCTAGGTACTTCACATAAAGTGTGTTCTTTAAATTTCATATTCAGTGAGATCTATAAAATAGCAGGTAGGAAAAATAGCCTGAAATTTATGGAAGGTGAAGAATTACAAAAGAAAAATTTGTGACCAATGGAAGCACAGAACTAAGAGGTAGAGCTGGAGCCTGAAGGCATCCTTTCATAAAGATTGATATCCATTATGCTGAAATAGGACCTGTGTAATAATACTATAGTTTATTAATATTTTCTTTTAGTTATTGAATATCATTGATCAATGTTAAATTTATTTTATTTATTTATTTATTTATTTATTTATTTTATAGTACCAGAGATCAAATTCTGGTCCTTGCGCTTGCAGGGCAGGGACTGGAACCACTGAGCTAAAATCCCACCCCAATGTTAAATTTTTGTCTGCAGAAATATATTTCATTATCTGGAAAAACTGAGATGAAATAAGTAATTTATTTTAGTTTAATGATTTGGGCCTATAATATTTGAGATATGCAATTTTCTGTTGTTTTTCATGATAATGGAAGAAACTATTGATACAGATAAATTAAAATAATACATAATCCAAGCAATCCAATATATCTATCATAGGATTAAAATTTATGTTAGATATTACACATCATACTTCTGTAGCCAAAATCTTCTTGGACTTATAATAGGTTTGCCATATGTAATTACTTAGCAAGAAACCAGAAATAGAAGCAAGAGATTCTTGGAGATGTGTTAGGTGTAAACTTGAGGGTAGCAGAGGAACCAAACAGGTGAGAAGAGCTGAAACCTGGGATATAGCACAATTCCAGGTACTGTGTGGAGGTTCCTTCTGGTAGACAAATGATGGAATCAGAAGGATATGGCAACAGATATATACTCAGGGGTCTTAGCATGTAGTTTGCCTTAAGGGATACAGTAAAAAGTAACAAATTGTGAAATATAGAGTGTGCAAAAGGGCTCTCAATCAGAAATCCAGGAGAGCAACCAATCAGTGGATAACATGCAGGAAAGTTGTTAGAGGTAGAATTCTTGTTTATGAAAAGAGAAGCTGGCAATATTAGGCCTTTGCCAGTCCTTAATGCTACTTGCCCTGGGCAAGTTAACAAGTCAAGGACCACAAATGAGAGGCAATGTAAGTTCAGAAGTCAAAGCTAAAATGCAAGGTAAATAAGGCAAGGATGTAATTGAAGGAGATTTCATTGTGTCTTTCCTGCCCAAGACCAGGTGAGTGTGCTGTTTGGGCCTAAGGACTGCTGCTTACGAACAAAGACAAAAGACCTAGGAGAAAGGGCTGGAAATGATCAGGGGAAGACGGAATGATTTCATGCCTTCTGTGTGGTTCCAGGATTGAAAGGAGTTAAAATAGCTAAGGCTGAGATTAAAATTTTATGTGCAGATAAATAGATGTATGTTAATTAAAATGGGTTTTTAAGTTTCAGGATCAAACATAAAACACATGTAAGATTAAATCAATGTAAGTATTTTAACTAAAAGGAATCAAATTTATGTGAAATTACTGATATCCTCCCAGTTGAGAAATTAATGTCCTTTCTTATAGTATGCATGTCTATGATGGTCCAAGAATAAAGATCTGACTTTTAAAGTCATCTACGAAAGGACTTACGTGTGCTGACTGTGTACAGGAAAACTAGGTAGCCTCTTAGCCTGCAGATGATTGGTCTTCTATCACAATGGGAAAGAAATGGGCACAGATGGGTAGAGGGGTTTTCTTTGGGAGTTGTGGAGCACAGTGCTCATCAGCCTGTGGTGTCAGCAAGCCTGATTTGACAGTGAATGTTGTCAATTGCTCATTTTAGTGTGGAAAAGCGAGTTTTGCATGCTAATTGAGTTTACGTTTGGATTATTTTATTTTTAGATGCTTATATATATTTGCGTAGGGAACTAGAAAATGAAACATACATGTGAAGGGACATTAGTACCCAGAAAACAGGTGAGCAAAGGCTGAAATGCACTTGAGTTTTAAAATATGATTGATTTTAAATATATTCTATCTTTTAACATATTTATAACTTGTCAATAGTATATAGGTTTTCTTTTTTATTCCACATTAAAATATATGTATGTTTCATACATATATGTTTTTTCTTTCTATGAATTTAAAAGAAAAGACAATTTATTAAAACTTAAAAGAAATGTACCAGGTATTTTTTAAATGTCAAATTGATTCATTTGTAATCAAAGCCAAGTTAATTCTGTCTTCTGCATAATGCATAATTTGAATTCTCCCTTTCCATTGCAACTATTTGTCATGGATTTTCAAATTCCTGATATAATATACTCTAAATTCTGTCCAATTTTACCAATAGAAATATCTATCCAACTTACGTGGAAAATGCATTATTCTGCTTTTCACATCGTATGCCTTTGCAGCTTAACCCTTTTGTTTCTTCATAATAGAAGTACAATTGATTTAGACCATTTGCAAATGCTAGCAACACAAGGCAGTATATGAATAGAAACTTCAAAATGTCCAGAAGCATTCTTCCTAGAGATATTTGCAGAGGTCCCAGGTGGGAATTTGCAGTAAATAGTGATATCAGACGCAGGGAACTGAAGATGTTTGCAATAGCAAATAAAGCCTCAGCTACCAGAGTGGGATGCCACATGTCCCATGATTCTCGTGGATTAAGAGCACTGTACTGGAGAAAACAGAGACAAAAGTAAAGTTAAATAAACACTTGCTTATGAATATGTTTAATTCAAACCTAAGAAGATTTTTTTCAGATCAATCCATCACAATGATTTATTATCTGGAAGATGAGGTCCCAATATTAATCTACAAAAAAGTAAAAGTTTACTAACTTATTATTTATGAGCTTTAATCAAAATAGCTTTTCAAGACTGTCCTTGTCATTTGCAGTTGTTGTTAATATGTGAATTATATTTCTGAAGTTTTCAAATGAGCTTTACAAGAAGAAAAGGGAAATGTTATACTGGAGGTGGGTGGAATATGATTTTTATATTGGGAAAAACAGCAATACCAAGGTAGCGAAGAAAATTTCATTATAAAGAAAAACTATTAAATATTAAACAAAAAATCAATAACCTTCCTTATAGCAGTCTTCTACTACCTTCGAAATAGTAATATCTATTCAGGCCATAAACATCAGTGCTGCGTCTGAAATATCCTGAATGGAAATCCAAGCTAACTGGGAAATCGGCGGTTACTGAGCTGCTACTTTTAATATTTGATGAATTGAAAATTCTGAATTAAAGTAGGTGATTTGATAAAAACATTTGCTACTTTTAACTTTGACTGGCAATTATGTAAAGAGAATTAATTAAAATGTCAGCTCTGAATTATCTTGATATTAAACCATTTAAATAACATAATGAAATTTATCCTTTGTATTATTGAGGTAAATTTATATTCTTCTTTAAAAAGAGTCTAACATGCTCTTTGAAATACTGCAGTATAAAACCTGCAATTATATATGTGAACAATAAATTAAATCCTCTTGTCATGGATATCACTAACAACTATAAGTAAAATAGAAAGCTCTACTTGTATGAGCCTCATCAAAATATTTTCATTCTTTTTATAGTGCATTAACACTGAAGACCTTCACATATGTTACCTAATTGCCCTTGAATCTAACGGATAATTATTTTCTAATCTCCCTGGGGAGAAAACACATAGGAAGCTCTTGATTTTTTCAACTTTCAGACTCTTGCCTGACTGAACATTAAAAATAATCAGGTTTGCACTAGAAGAAAATTATTTTCTATTTTTAAATCCTGATAAATATTCTTGAATCTTTCCATTAGCATAAAAGAGCTAATAACTGAAGATACAGAAAAAAAATAAGATGTTTATCTTATTCATTGTGACAAGGATCAGAGTGAGAGTTCAAGGTACTAAACAAATCCCTGTATATGGTGCCATCTTTTCCTTCAAAGACAAAGGTCACGTTTTCCTTTTTTCCTTTACTTCTCTTTTGAAAGACACACATTTAAGAAGAGAACTCACTTCAGATAGGTGATTTTACTTCTCTTCTTTACCTTGTACATAGCTTAAGAGTATCTCAAAATGTAAAAATTATGAAAATGGAAGCATTCTTACAGATGTCCTCATTTTGAGATTCTCACATTTAACACAATATGCTGCAACAGTGTATACTTAAACATTTTCTCCCACCAAGTATTAACAGCCTAGTGATGCAGACAGATACAATTGTAATAAAAATGCTCTAGGAGATTAATACAAATTGCTATGGGAATAGAAAAGAAGAGGTTTAGTTTGATCTAGTGCCTATAGGGTGAAGAATAGACAGATCCTATGTGCTGTCAAATCTTTCAGATATCTTCCAATCTAGGGAAGGTAGTGATATGGCTTATTCTAGATTTCACACCAGCACAAAGCAGCTGAATGAAAAAGTCGAGGTGAGCCATTCCCAGCTCCCATGAGGAGGCTTCCTGGCCACCATACCACCCTCTTCCCCAGTACACAGGAGGTGAGCTATGCGGGTGCCATCAACACCCCAACCTCCCATCAAAATGAGAAGACATGTAAACAAGTCTCAAAACCAGACTTCCAAATCACCTAAAGCAACCCCAAAGGGAAACGAGATGGAACACTCCGATACTCAACAACCTGGACTCCCTGAACTAGCAATGAAAGAGGATCTGGAAAAAATGAAATCAGAAAAAATTTCTCACATAACAGCAGAGATTGTGCCCATAGTGCAAGACATGATTAATAGATCTAGAGAGGAAACAGATAAAACAATAGAGGAGCTGAGGAACATGATGGAATCCCAACATAGGAAACAAATGGAATCCATAAAACAGATAGAAACAGATTTCCAGGAGATTAAAAACTCCATTGAAAGCTTACACAGCAGAATGAGCCAGTGTGAGGACAGAATTTCAGACATAGAAGATAAGATTGCAATTAGTGACCAGGAAAAGAAAATTTGCTTTAAAATAGTAAGGGGCCACGAGAAATCAATCCAGCAGCTGCTAGCCAATGCAGAGAAGAATAACATAAGACTGATTGGAGTCAATGAAGAAACAGCAGATAGTACAGATGACATAATAAATACTATTCACTGAAGTGATGGTAGAAAACTTCCCAAGCAGTGGAAAAGAACTTGACATACAGATAAGTGAGGCATATAGGACTCCAACTAGCCTTGATTTAAAAAAATCTACACATAGGCATATAATTGTTAAGATTCCAGAAACCCAACAGAACAGTGTTCTACAAGCAGTTAGAGAAAAGAAACAAACCACATAAAAATAAAAGCCCAACAGAATCATAGCAGACTTCTCAACGCAAACCCTCAAGGCTAGAAGAGCTTGGAGTGACGTATTGCAAGCCCTAAAGGACAACACCCTCCAACCCAGATTGATGTACCCTGCAAAACTATCTTTCAAAATTGATGGAGAAATAAGATACTTTCATGACAAAGAGCACCTTAGGAA
>NW_004624920.1:676094-713600 GCF_000247695.1 Heterocephalus glaber
TCCCTATAATAAAACCACTTTCTACCTACTGCCAGATCTGACTTCTAATAGTTTGTTTTGTTGAACAAATTTCTATCTCTGTTCATACTTTTTTCTTCTATTATTTTTATCCAATTTTAGGACTATCACAATGTTGATTTTCTAAAATGAGGGGAGAAGTGTACCTTTTTTCTGCTTTAAATGTTTGATATAATTTATCAGTTAAAATGTATATAAGCCTGTTGTCATATAGGTAGGTTTTCAAGCTAGGAACTTTCTTTAATAGGTGCTATTCAAATTTTATATTTCCTCCTGAGTTAGTGTCATTAATTTGCCTTCCAAAGTACTTCTTAGAAGTTATCAAATTTATTTCAAAAAAAGATTTTTGTAATATACTTTCTATATCCTTTTAAATTCTTTAAAATCTGTGGTAAAGTCCTCTACATTTTGATATTATAATTTAAAATGTATAATTGATATTTTATAATAGGAAGAAAAGGTCTAAAGGAGTAGGGGAAGTGGGAGGGGTAGGGGAAAGGAAGGAAGGGAAAAGAAAAAATATGAGAGAAGGAAAAAAATGTAAACAAAGACTTTGCAAATAGGGAAGGGTGGAGGGGGTGAAGGGAGGGCAAGGGAAGAGGAAAAAATAAGAACCAAGATGCATCATGTAAAGGTGCAAGTTCCCAATGATGAATGTAACTGTATTTTATACCTAAAATTTACCAATAAACTTAATGGAAAAAAAAGAGAAAAAGTTATCATCATAGGTGATAGAGCCTAGATCTCCTATGTACCTACTGTGTATGGAGGCCTTCTTCATGAATTATCTGAATTGCAACTCAAAAAAATCATAAGAAGAAACCTTAGAAACATGAGATGTTAGGTTCTGCATCAATATAGTTATCCAAGTTGGGCTCAGAGCCTAGTACTTCTGGTAATTATTAGGATGTGGTGGTACCTGAATATGTTCATGTTGTGCACAGTCAAGGTTTTCTGAACAAAACATTGCTGGTATCCGGATTAAATGATGTTTGAAAGGCAGACAATCCTTGCCAGAGATTTCCTGGGTGACTTAGGAACTTCTTCTCTGGAGCCATCTGCTTACATTCTCAGGATAGTAAACCTGGGGACCTTGTACTCCTCAGAGAGAATTTATTTACTTAAGAAACTTAAGGTCTTTTTCTTGCTTCTTTCTCTTTCTCCAGGGGAAAGATGAGCAGCAGTTCAGCTGCATTACATAAATTCAAAGATTTATAATTTCTGAATCTGTCTCTAGTGGTACAAACCCCTGTATGTGCAGAGTACATCTGGCTCTCATCGTGTACTCCAGTGGGAGGCTGGGGCACGTGGAACTGATGCTAAGATTGCAATGCAGGTAAATTAATGTGTCTGTTCTCTGATCCAGAAATCTTGTTTCCTGTCAGAAATAAATAGAGATATAAATACTGAATAATTATCTCTTGATTTAACTCTTTTAAGCTTTGCTTTCAAAATTTCCTCCTGTTGTCCCTATACATATTTTCTTAGACTTTTAAATATAATCTTTGCTTTATGAAGCAATTTAAAACTTCTTACAAACCATAATGTTCTTTGAATTTGTAGAAAATAATAGTAATTCATTAATTATCAAGTGTATTATCCACACCTATCACTGGAAGTTAAATTAATTTGGAATTTAAATCTTTTATTTTACTCAATTATCTTACATTTATTTATAAAATTTAGACTCATTTTTCATCTTTCATCTTTCATTTTTTATGTGTGCTAGGTCTTCTCAATATGCTTTTCAGGTTCCTCTATTCACCTGCCCTTAAATGTTGAGTTTGCTTTTCAGGCCTGTTCTCACTCCACCAACTCTTCCTACAGGTATTCCTTAATTCCAGCTTTCATTGATGACTCCTAACTCTACCTCTCTGGTGCAGACTTCTCTTTTTACAGTCCTTTCACATATTCTACTGTGTGCTTAACTTTTCTGCTTGGATAGCGTATGGGTATCACACACTCACAGAGTGAAAATGGAACTATTCACCATTTTTATCTTCCAACTGTTTCTCCATTTCTGTCTTCTGATCTTAGGGAATAGTAGCAAATCATGCAACTCAGAATCTGCTGCTCATCCACAAATTTCCCCTACCAAAATCCCAGTGCTTAAACTCAGATTTTATGCATATAGTTACTTCTCTTTATCAGTGCCCTCACTGCCTTAAAACAGGTTCTTTTCCTTCTTCAGTTTTTACTATGGGAGCTTCCTAACTGTTCTCCCTGACTTGCTCCTTATCTCTTCAACTGTCTCTCTCCTGAAAAATTGTATTTTTGTGGAGAAAATCAGACCATGTCACATATTGCTTCATGTTCCTCAAATAGCGTGGTGTCATTGAGGTGACATTTTGATTTCCAGTATGTCACAGGAAGCCTCTGGAATCTATGTCCTGACTTTCTTTTTTTTTTTTTTTTTTTCGGGGATCCAACTCGAGTCCTTGTGGTTGCGTAGCAGGGGGCAAAACCACTGAGCTAAATCCCCAGATGTTCTGACTTTCTTTTAACATTGAACTGTCACCAGTCTCTAATTAGGTACTCAGTCCTTTAGTACTAGTGATTCCCCAAACTAGCCACACATTCTTTCCAATATGACTTTTCATGAATACAGTCTTTTGTCTATGATGAAATTAAACTCTAATTATTTCAATTCTTCAGTTGCTACTCATTCATCAGATATATGAATGTATGTTGGGTACCTATTCTGTCTCTTCAGGGAACACAGTGTTGATAAATGAAGATACTGTTCATGCCATGGTCTTAGAATGCAGTGACAACAGACATTAATAATGCTCAGATTTCCCTTTAGCAGTGCAGTCTCACCAGAGTTAATGGACATGGGGACCCTGGAAACCAGAGTTGCTAGGCCCATGTTGTACAATAATTCCTGAAGGGGAAATTAAGAACTGTTTCAAGCACCTTTAGCCATCAAGTCCTATTTTTCTCTTTCACCCAATTGTTTGTTTTTTCAGTCTACTCCTACCATAATGTGGTCTTGCTCCTCACTATCCTTTCTGTCCAGATTCTTTTATAATTACTCCTTTAGTATACCTATGTAATACAACATGAACCTTTGGATTAATAGTCATTTTTTCAGGCAGGCACTGTGCCACTTAGCTATATCCCCTGCTCTACTAGTCATTTTTTGCAGTGATCTTTCTAATATATTTTTATATGCTGGGCATCTAGTAGAGTGCTTTGTGTATGACAGAAGTGTCAAAAACACTCTAGGGAGAAGATCATAGTCATATCCAAAGCCGTGTTTTTAGAAAAGGTGAATTATTGGTAGGAATGTAAGTAGCTTGACACCGCTGAAATACAGAGGATTTAGGAACAAACAGTGAGACAACCTGGAGAGAAAGCTCCAGCCAAGTCATGAAGTATTTGGCATGAGGATAGATTGAATCATAATATTGGATCATAAATTGCTTGAATGTAGGAAAATATATTAGTTCATCTTTATAACCTCTATAATCTCTGATGCATATTCATTAAAAGCAAACAAAATGAGTAAAACTTAAATGCATATAATATGAAAATATTTATTGCTTCTTCAGATCTGAAATATCTACAACTGGAAAGTGGTGAGACATTTGAGGATAACTGAAAGTTTTAAGTCATTAGGGGTTATACACCCTGAAGAGGATTGTGGGACAATGGGTGAACCCTTTTTTCCACCATGCACTCTCTACCAAGATGCACTGCCTTGCAAGAGGCAACTAAGTGATCACAGACTGAAACTTCCAAATCAGTGAACCAAAATAAACTTTTTCATTTTATAAACTGTTATCTTGGTTATTTTTCAGAGTAATATAAACTCACTAACATGTTTATTGTATGAGATTAATTGAAAACATAGTAGTTTAAATGTGTGCTTTAGAAGGTGAAAACTTTTTTCTTTCTATAAATGTGTTTGATAATTAAGTAGTGAATGATAATGGAAGGCATAGGGCTTTCTACTCTGTAAATCATTCTAGGATTCCATAGGTTTCTTCCCTAGAACTAAAAAAATTCTTAGAAAATTCCATTCCTTGATAAGTAGACTATTGATACATCATTTATAAGATGGAAGCAACTGTATTTATTCTAGTTTATCAAGTAGGAAGAAATAGTAAGATATATAATTAAATTTGCTTAGATGAGTCTCATCATGAATCTCAAAACAAATAATTTTAATTTTTGAAAATATTTAAATTACACAGTGAAAAATATAGAAATTTAGTCATATTTGTCAAACAACTGAAGATAAATATGAGTCAAATTCTACATATGAAAAACAGACTGGGTGATATTTAGGAATAAACCAGCCCCAATGAAGCTGAAATAACATTTAAAACTGTGTCCCCAGGCATCAACAAGCTCGTAATTAACACTTCATACACAGCAAGAAGAGAAAATGACTGACAAACTTTCCTCTTGAGGATTAGGAAAAAAAATTTTAAATTAGCAAATTAGGAGCTGGCTAATGGAATGGACCCCTTAAATAAGGGTGATCCCTATGCCAGACCTATTTTTAAAAGTTTCTCCACCTGAATATAACAATTACAAAATGGTTTCCAATTTTGTAGGATGACACATTTTTTCCTTTGTTCTGGTTCAGTGACTTGGCCCATACACTGGATTTTATCTCTGTGGTACACTGTTGGATATCAAATAGAATTTGTACAACCCCAGTGCAGATCCTAGTTATAACCTTTTGATAATGTAGTCTGAAGCACAGTAAATGATCCTACTGTTCACTAGACAGCAATATTAGGATGATTTCATTGACATCATATCTTATGGGTCTTACCTTCTAAATTTTTCTCAAATTCCATCATTCATCAGCGTCCCCTATGTCTACTGTTCTATCTCAGAGTCTGTTTAAATATCATTAATGAATCTTCACTGTTTATGGGATAAAATTCAAATTTTATATCCGGATGTAGAAAATTATTTTTATTCTCTCCCTACTCCCATTTCCTGGATCATCTTTCAAATAGAACTTTTCATTATATACTTTGACTTTTCTACATCATGCCTTTTCTCTCAAATGTTCCTGCATTTATGAGCATGAGAGAGATATAACTGCTCTGTCCTTTGGTTGTTTCCACTACATTACACCATATTTCCATTATTGTCATTAGAGTAAGTTTAGTTCCCATGATGCTATTTTAGCCCCTGTTGTAGATGTTAGCACATTGTAATATCTTTATGCATTTGTCCACCTAACTATGATCTAGTTTTGAAAACTTGATTCTCAGTGATCTAATAAATGGTTATTGAATGAATTAGGTTTTGAGCCATATAATAGCTGTTTACCTTAGTTATATCAGAATTTATGGGAAGTAAGTATAAGTCAACAAGTCAGCATGGTAAGACTCCCATGATAAGAATTATTTTGATTATTATCAACACTTTACAGATAATAAAATACAGATAATAGCCCTCTTGACTAATGTGGAGGATGTTATGTTATGTGAAATTAGCCAGATACAGAAAGATAAATATTGTATGATCTCACTTATATGTGTAAGCTAAAAAATTGATTTGCAAATAAAAGAGAGTAGAATAGAAATGACTAGAGAAGGATACACGGATGGTGGAAATAGAAGGAGATTGGGACTTTTACCAAAACACAGTGAGGTAGAAGTAATAAATTCTAGAGGTCTACAACACAGAAAGGTCATTATAGTTTACAATAATCTGAATTTTATGACAAATTAGTAGAGGAGCTTCAACACTGCAAACATAAAGAAGATGTACTGAAAATCATATTTACCCTGATTTTATCAATACACATCATCTAACCATTGAAACATTATATTGTAAACTATAAATATATATTCATTATTTGTTAATTAAAAAGAAAAAAATAAAATGAAAACAAAAAAAATCTACAAAGTATCTTATGTTAGTTACATCAGCATTACCTAGAAGTTTGTTAGAAATGCAAATTTGGGTCTATCTGTACTATTATTAATTTAAAATCTGGGTAGTAGAAAAGAAATGTGTGCTTGAGCAAGCCCTCTTGGCAATTCTTATGTTCCTAGAAGTCTGAAAAGGACCACTATTGTCACATAATGCCAGAATTTTATGACATCAAAGACCACCAAAACCCACAAATATTAGTTTTTAGTAGAGGGAGGTCCAAAATTACTTTTTAGATTTAGGAATTGATACGAAGAAAAGATGAATTGGTCAGCTATACATTTAAAAACAGACTGACAGTTTCCTACATATATGCATAATCACCTTTGAATAGGATATTACCTTTTATTGTTTTAGAATTGTTCAAGGTCATTAACTTCCATATATGTGGGTATATTATATCCCAATTATATACATATATACCGAATTATATTTCCATTCTTAAAATAGCTTTCTTTCCATAAAATTGATAGGAATTGGTTTTCCTTAGTATTTTGTTGAACGTTGGAGACATTTTAATTGAATAAATGCTGGAAATTATGGCTTTTACAACTCTAGGCAGCTTTGATATTATATTACTTGAATATTGCACAAAGACTCAGATCATTATTTTAAGGGTTAGACTAAATCAATAAGAATTCACTTACATGTTAACATTTTCTAGTTCAATTCATTAAATTACATGCATTATTCATGTAGCACCCAATAATGAGGTACTTATTCTCTCTTTACAAATTCAACAATCATTTTGAAACAAATTAGTCTTTTACAGGAAGAGAGCAGAAAAAGAAAAGAAGCAAAAAGAAAAGCAGGAAAGGAGAGAAAATAATCCTTTAATGTACTTTGAAAAAGTTCCTCAAGGTACAAAATAATCTCAATTGTCATTCTAGAACAAAAATATTTTATGTAAATTATGTGGTTGAGGATAAGATTGATGGTGTACAATGTGTGTGGGAGTAATGGGTGTGTGAGATTTCAGGCACTGTTATGTTGAAAGGGATGAAGAGAAATTACATTCTTCTCTAATTATATCAAACTATATTAGCTTAAAGTGAAATAATAATTTTAGTGCTTTTGAAAGAGTAATATTTTGATCCATTGATGAAATTTTATCTATTAAATACAACTGACAAAAATAGATTTTGGTTGACAAAATTTAAATAGCATTTCAGCTAGAATTTCATTAGAAGTAGAAAAGATTAGATTTAGGACAGCTTTTTTGAAGAGTTTTGACACCTTATTTTATTTAGATACAAAAAATTGTATGATAGAACTTTGCAACATAGCTGAGTAGATGAGGAGCCACGTTAGAGCTATTCAGAGAAATTCAACTAAAAAACAGGTAATTAGAATAGAAAAAAAGGGTCATGCCCCCTGATGCCAAAAATCAATCCTAAATCAGAGACTTGTGGATGAAACAAAACATAACCACAGGACTTCATAAAACAGCATACTAGCCCACAGGACTACTTGTGGTGCTGCTGCCAGCATGTGGAACAGGAATCGCCATTCCAGTATTTCAAAAAAAAGCTGCAACAAATGTAGCAAACAACCCACACAGGATAGGTCTGGAACATAAGGCCCCTTGCTCCTTTTGCCTTCTTGCAAACAGAAGAGGTGGCGGCCTGGCAACAAATTCTGCCAGCACACACAGGGGTGAATGACCAGGAAGCTGCTTTTCTCCCTGATAGGTTGCCAGTTTTTTGTTTGTTTGTTTTTGTTTCTTTTGTTGTATGCCATAGTGGCTAACTGGAACCTTAACAACAACAAGGTTAGGAACCACAGTGGATAAAATGACAGAGTACACCCCTCCTATGCTCTGACCAGTAGCCTGAGAGGAGGTGGACCATGGTAGTGAGACTCAAATTCAAGCAGCCTTGGGCCACACACGGGGCAACAATTGGGAAGACAGAAGGCCCTAGTCCCGCAATAAACGGCATGAAAGGAGACAAGAAAGTGGAACAGAGAAGACTGCTCAAGGTCCAGAAGGGGCCAAAAGTACAAGGGATAAGAAGAAGCCTCGGGCTGTCTCTCGCTGAGGGTGCAACCACAACTGGGAGAGCCATGCAGAGATAAACAGGGCAAAGAGACTCGGCCAGGCTATCCAAGGGATATCCAGAAAGCTGCCGGCAGAAGACTGGCCCCAACCCCCACATCCAGAGGCCAAGACCAGCCCCTCACCTAGCACTAATCCTACTTCAGACTTGGAGGCAGAGATTTGAGCTCTGACTTGAACACTACCACAGAACTGTGGGAACCAGAGGAATTTTATTGTCTCTCTTCTGTTTTTTTGTTTAATTTGTATCTATCTGTTTTATTTTTTAACTTTTATTACCTGTTTTGTTTTGTTCAGCTTATTTCTCTATTTCCTCAGTTCTCTTTCTTGATTTTTTGATACTTTCATGCAAATAAAAGTATTGTTTGTAGCCTTTCTGGTTTGTTTTGATATTCTTTTGCTTTCTCCTTCATTCTTTCTTTCCTGTTTCCCAAAGCTTGGGTGATCATGCTTTGTCTTTCAACCTTATTTTACTATAGTCTTCTTCATTTATCTCTCTGTTTTGTCCTGTATTCCTCTTTGATTTCCCACCTACAGGGTAAAATCACTCTACTAAGGGGAAACTAAATGCATACAAGTTCCTGGTTTATATTGGATTTTATATAACTGTAGATCCTGTTCCTATGGTTAAAGGTACCAAGATAATAGATACCACAGTTTGTCAGTTTCTAGGCAATGCTTGATGCTATTATTATTGGTAATTGCACAATTTTAACGAGGATGCCATACCCATTGTAATCAGATGTTCTCCTTTGTATGAAAACATGGTGATTGTCTGGGATTATAACTATCACCATAGTCTAGTACAAAAGGACTAGGTGCTGAGCCCAATAGCAACTTCTCATCTCCAATAAATTGGGAAGGTGGAATCTTGGGAAAGATACAAAGATCAAGAGCCAGCTACACACAGAAGACATCTCTGAGGAATAGATATTTCCTTGGGAAGCCTAGATACTTGTGATAAAGCTATCTACCATAAGAAATTTATGAGCATCAAAACAGAAAAAAAATTAAAATAAAAAAATTTACAAGATGCAGAAGACAAATGCAACCCCAGCCCTCCAGCTCACCCAGGACAACGAGATAGAGGAAATCTGAAGCCACCCACCTGAATTTTCTGAAATGATAGCAGCAAAAATTAAAAAATAAATAGATGCATGAGGCTGCAGAGAAAATCAGATGAGAAATAATTTCTCGGGCAAAAAAAAATATGATGATCAAAATGAAGGACTTGCTGAGTGAATATAGACACAGATTTAAAAAATAGAGGAGCTTGGGAGAATGATGGAAACCATGAATGCCCAACATTGGAAAGAAATAGAATCTATGATACAGATTCAAACAGATATCCAGGAGATTAAAAAGTCCATTGAAAGTATACACAATCATTTGAATCAAGGTGAAGATAGGATAACAAATCTAGAAGACAAAATTGCAGTTAGTGACTATGAAAAAAAGATTTTTGAAAATTAGCAAGGGACTATAAAAAATCAATCCAACAGCTGTAAGATGATATAAGGAACAACATAAGATTGATTGGAGTCAATGAGAAAAGAGGGGACAGTGCAAACACCCTTAAAAAAACCTGCTCACAGAAGAATTAGAAAAAAGCTTCCCAAGCATGAAAAAAAAATTGACATACAAATAAGTAAGGCATATAGAACTCCAATCAGCCATGATTAAAATAAATCTACACCAAGGGATATAATAATCAAGATTCCAGAAACTTAGCACAAGAACAGAATAATAAAAGCCCTTAGAAAAAAGAAACAAATCACTTGTAAAGGAAAGTCAAGTAGAATCACAGCAGACTTCTCAGCACAAACTTTAAGGCAAGGAAAGTTTAAAGTGAAGTATTTCCATTCCTGAAAGAAAACAATCTCTAACCCAGGTTGATGTATCCTGCAAAACTATCTTTCAAAATCAATGGAGAATTAAGATACTTTCATGACGAAGAAGCACTGAAGAAATTAATGACACCAAACGAGCTCTAAAAAATTGTCTGGAGGATATTTTAGAAAGAGATAATAAAGAGCACAATTCCAAGAACAACAATAGAAAAAAGTCACCAGGCAAGGCAAGCAATCAAACAGAGGGGAAAGTCAGGGAACCAAAAACAGAAAAATAGTATGACAAGGATAAGCCAATACATACCAGCTTTAATCATCAATGTAATGGTCTCAATTCACCAATCAAAAGAAACAGACTGGCAGAATGGATCAAGAAACAAAAGCCAACAATTTGCTGCATACCAGAAACACATTTAACTTAAAAAGGAATTCATAGACTAAAAGTCAAAGGATGGAAAACAATACTTCAAGCAGCAAGAACCCAGAAAAAAGCAGGAGTGGGTATTGGTATTCTATTTGCAGATAAAGTGACAGCCACTTTAAGAAATAAAGAGAAACAAAAAAGTTACTACAAACATAAAAGGAAGACTCAAAGAGTGAAAGATGAAAATCATAAATATATATGCACCAAATACCAATGCACCCAACTATATAAAACAAACAGTAGCAGACATGAAAAATCAAATAAGCACTAATACAATTGTGGTGGGGGACCTCAATACCCCACTGCCACAAATAGGCTGATGAACTAGACAAAGAATCAATAAAGAAATATCAGAGTTGAACCAAACTCATGAACAAATGGACTTAGTAAATGTCTAGAGAGTGTTCTACCTCACAACATCAGAATGCACATTCTTCTCAGCTGTACATGTGATGTTCTCCAAAATAGACCATATACTATCTCACAGAACATGCTTATAAATGTAAATGAGTTGAAATTATCCCATGTGTACTATCAAACCGCAATTAAATTGGAAATCAATGGCAAAATAAACTAAAAACTCCATAAATATATGGAAATTAAATAACACCCTCTTGAACAACCAATGGGTCACAGACAAAATTAAAGAATTTAGACAGTTTCTACAACTAAATTGTTATACCAATATAACATACCAGAACTTATGAGATGAAATGAAAGCAGTCCTTTGAGGGAAATACATAGCAGTGAACTCTAACACCAGGAGAGCTCAAATAAACAACCTAATATTGAACTTCAAACTTTGAGAAAAGGAAGAAAAGGTCAAGCCCAAATCTCATACAAGGGAGGAAATTATAAAGATCAGAGTAGAAATTAATTCTAATTAATTGAGACTAATAAAACAACATAATAAATGACTCGGAGAGTTGTTTCTTTGAAATATTAAATAAGATTGATAAACCCTTAGCCAAACTTATCAAAAAAATGGAAAGAGGGCCGGGGGTTTAGCTCAGTGGTTCCAGCACCTGTCGCACAAGCGCAAGGTCCTGAGTTAGATCCCCGGTAGCAAAAATAAATAAATAAATAAATAAATAAATAAAATAGAAAGAAAAGACTCAAATCCGTGTATATAAGAATGAAAAGAGTGAAATCACAGCAGATCTTGTGGAAATTCAGAAGATCATCAATACATAGGTCCAGAACCTATAGTCCATTAAGAGGGAAAACACAGAAAAAAATAGATTCCTAGATACATATGCATTACCAAACTTGAATCAAGAAGATATAAAATGCTAAATAACCCAACATAAGTCAATGAAATTTAAGATGTAGTTAAAAACCTACCAACAAAGAAAAGCCCAGTTCCTGAGAGACTCACTTCTGAATTCTACAAGAAATTTAGAGATCTAGTATCACAATCACTGAGTTGAAATTATACTATAGAGCTACTGTGACAAAAACATCATGGTACGGGCAAAAACCAGACTAAGGATCAATGGAACAGATGAGAAGATGCAAAAGCAACTCCAAACACACTCAACCACCTTATTTTTGACAAAGGGGCTGAACACCTTCACTGGAAGAAAGATAGCCTCTTTAATAAATAGTGCTGGTAAAACTGGCTTTCCACATGCTAAAGACTAAAACTAAACCCATGTCTCTCACCACACACTCTACTTAAATCAAAATGGATCAAAGATCTAAATATTAAAACAGAAACACTAAATCTGTTGGAAGAAAGAATAGGTAGAACTCTTGAAGACATAGGTATAGGCAAAGACTTTATGAACAAATGTATTTCCCTGATGGCATGGGAAATATTATAAGGAATCAATAACTGGGAGCTCATCTTATCAAAAAGCTTTTGCATAGCAAAAGAAATCATCAACAGAGGAAAAGATAACCAAGAGAGTGGGAAAAATTTTTTGCCAGTTGTTCCTCAGACAAAAGACTGATATCTAGAATATATAAAGAACTGAAAAAAATCAGACCCCCAAATTTAAAGACTTGATACAAAAATGGGCACCTGAGATGAATACAAACTTTTCAGATGAAGAGGTACAAACAGCAAATAAATATATGAAAAAATGTCCAACATCACTGGTCATTCGAGAGATGCAGGTGAGATTCCATCTTGCTCCAGAAAGAATGTCTGTTATCAAGAAATCAACCAATAACAAATGCTGGCGAGGCCATGGTTAAAAAAAGAACACTTCTGCACTGTTGGTGGGTATGTAGACTTTTGCAACCACTGTAGGAATAAGTGTGGAGATTCCTCAAAAAATTAGGACTAGAGGTTCTATTTGACCTAACTATTCTCCTTCTTGGCATCTTCCTGAAAGAGTTAAAAACATCACACTATGGTGATATATGTACAGCCATGTCCAAAGCAGCACAGTTTGTAACAGATAAATCTTGTAAATTGCCTAAATGTCCATCAACCAATGAATGGATAAAGAAGATTTGTTTTTTTTATTAATTCAATGGACTACTACTCAGCCATAAGGAAGAGCAAACTTGAGACATTTATAGTCAAATGGAAGCACCTAGAGATCTTACTCTTAAGTGAAATAAATTGTATACACGTGTAAATATCACACTTTTTCTCTAGTGTGAGAAACTGAAAGTGCAAAAAAGACCAAAATGTATAATAGATAACGTAAATTAAAGAGAAAGTTCAAATGGGAAGGGGCACTCAGGAGGGAGGAGGGGGAAAGGAAGAAAGGGAAAAGGGGAAACATGAGAAAAGAAAGATAAAATAACAACAAAGCTTTTGGAACTAAGGAGGGGAAGCAGAGTTGAAGGGAGTGGAGGGGAATGGGAAAAATAAATATTAAACTATATCATTTGTGGTATAAATTCCTTATGATGAATGTGATTACTATGTATATATAA
This sequence comes from Heterocephalus glaber, assembly GCF_000247695.1. The sequence goes on from NW_004624920.1 coordinate 689,245, forward strand.
ATTGTACCAACACACTTAATTTTAAAAATTGTATAACTCCCAAATGTTACTAAATCTTGTTTTGTACTTATAGGCATGCATTATAAATTTAATCTCTATGAATAAACTCATGAGTTGATAAGTTACATATGAAAGTATAAGTAACTTCATTAATTAAAATAAAAATGTTCGTAGGTTTAGCACTAATTTTAGAAAATAATGTTTTACCAAAATATAAATAATAGTTACCTTTACAAATGCAACGATCTTCAAGGAGATTGTTGCTAAATATAGAGAGTTCATCACAAAATCCATTAGATTCCACCAATCATGGATGTAATCCTGAAGTCCGCCATCCCACATCTGCTTAATTTCTCCCCATATAAAACCTGCAATGTGGAAAGATTCATTGTCAGTGTTATATTCAATGAAATCACTAAAAATAAATATATAATTTAAGAATTATAGGTTGTGAAATTGCAAGATGCCATGTATTTACATTATATAAAATATCTATTTTTATAGGTAATAATACTGGGTCTTCACATTTTTAAGACTTTTGGGACGTAAGCCAATTCTAGAAGATGCCGTTAGGTCAGTCTCCCTTTCTTTTATTATTTGAAAAACTTTTTAAAAGCACAGTGCTTTAACTAAACTGTAATTCCTCTACAACTGTAATTTTTCCCACGAAAATGTCATAACATTTTCTGATAAACAAATACTTTGAAATATATTTTTCTTCCAAGTCAAAAATGACTCACATTTTCATGAAAAGCAACATATTTAGCAAATAACTTTTTATTTATTTATTTATTTATTTATTTATTTATTTATTTATGTATGTATGTATGTTTTGGAGGCAGGGTCTCACTATGTAGTTCAGACTGGCCTTGATCTCACAGTGATCCTCCTGGCTCAGCCTCCCGAATGCTGGGATTACAGGCGTGCTCCACCATGATACCATGCTCGGTCCAATAACTTGTTTTAGGAAATTAATCAAGGTACTTTTTTGTGCTTTTTAAAACAATTATCACCTTCAGAAATCTGATTTCAGTTTAGGGAAAGGATGGTTACAACATTCACAAAAAATTATTAAAATACTACTTATCTAGCAGTAATTTCCAAGCTTTACTCAGAGAAAATATAAATTCCTTTCCTTTATTATGGTTATATTTAAATAAAAAATACTTTTTAAAACTTTCTATGAAAGACTTATAAAACATCACTATAAATCATTATTTTATTTCCAAATCTTACTAAAACATATTACACCATTTTAAAGCCTAATAGTGAGAAACACATTAAAGGCCTTAGTATCCAAATACTAAAAAGATAAATATGATATTATAGTTATTAATACAAGAAAACCATAAGATATCTTTAAGATAATAATTTGAAAATAAAATGCCTCACAGTGAGTTTGATAACTGCTGAGAATGTAGAAAGTTGGAAAGAGTACTACCCCTACTAAAAGCAAGAAAGCAAGAAAAAGTCAGGTTACCTATACAAAGCATAAATTTTCATGCATTCATAGGAAAGGTAAGAAATCAAGGGGACTGAACTTCAAAGAAATGCATGTTCTTACCAACAAAAACATGCTGCAAGCCTTTAACTCTGCACAGGGGCAAAAGACATGGCACCATACCAGAGAGTTAGAAAACTCAGGGACATTTCTTAAACTTCAAAATGCTGAGTGTGAGTTGGCCCAAGAGGACAGAAGCCTGGGAGGCACAGACTAATGAGAGCTTCCGTCAAGTTCTATGCCACAGGCCCCCGTTCACTGCAAGAGCAAAGAAGTTACTTCTGTAACAGGAAAGACACACAACCATATTCTGACTCCTCCTTCATAAGGAGCAAAACATGCAAAAGCAAGAAACATTCTTAGGCCTTAGGTTTGGACCCATACCATTACTCCTGTCCTACCTTTTGAGGAGGGGCAAGAACTCTGAGTTGTATATGACCTTCAAAGTCTGACTGCTGTGGAAAGCTGATATGGACCACTGAGAAATCTCCATCCCTAATGCCCAGACACAGAACTGCCTAGTCTGATCTTTCATCAAGGAAATAAAGAATCTTTCTCTTCCCGTCCCCTGTCCAGGTCAACAAATAGTAGATAACAAGCAGATTCTGACAACAGCATATATAGAGACCATCACTCTGAGACCCAGGTGCATAGGTAAGGTCAAAAATTGTGGGTGAAGCAGGAACACAGAATAAACCTTTTGTATCAAAGACAGAAATGTGTGGCATAATGACATTGACTACAATTAGAACAAAACTCAAACTCAGCTCAACTCCTGACTATATTGCCTTGAACTCCTTCAGCTATGTTTTAATTGAAGAGTCATATACATTTTCAGGGATCATTTGCATGTACTTCTGTTACTAGTCCTCCTCGTAGTTGGAACACATAACCCTGTAATACCTACGTGTGTAGCTGGATATGTGTGTAAACACACACTCTACAGCATGATGCACCATATTTGGTCAAAACAAAAGATGAAGAAAAAAAGAAAATAAAAAGATATACAAAAGGAAACTGACATCAAACATTTGGTTAAAAACTACCCTCTACAGAACAAAATGGAACGACATCTTTAAAGGACTGCAATAAAAAAAAAATCAACAAAGAATTTACATGTAGCACAAATAGCTGTAATAATGAGGGTGTACTAAAGTTTATTTTTCAAACAAACTCTTAAGCAGTTTATTATTAACAGATTCATTTACTAGAAATATTAAAGGATTTTTAGGCAGAAGATCTATGATATTAAAAGAAACATTTATGAAAGGAAATAAAGATATATCTCAAAAAAATCATAAAAATGAAAAAAGAAATCTTGTTTTAAATGTCTTTAATTTTCTAAAGCAAAGTAGTATCAATGGATTGTGATGTGTAAAATATGTTAAAGTTAAGTGTATTATCACAAAAGATGAAAGAGGAATTAGAAGCCTCCTATCATAAAGTTCTAGTTCTTTCTAACAGTCAATACAATTGATGAAAATCTAGCCAGAATAATAAAAAAAGAGAAGTTATAAGTTACTAGTACCAAAAATATAAAAGGAAAATCAATATAGATCTTGTAGACACACTAACAATATCAAGTGACTAGAATGAGTAACGATGCTGATTAAATTCCACAAATTAAATGAATTAGACATTTTTCTTTGAGATAAAAATGTCCAAGATCACTCAAGATGACAGAATAACTAGTATGATCTTATATGAAAGTAAATGAGTTTATAATTACCCTCCAACAAAGAAAATTTCAAGTTTAGTTGGCTTCATAATTTTACCAAGCATTGAAGAAAAAAATAATCTTAATGTTAATTGAACCCTTAAAAAGTACCATAGGGAGAAACATTAAAGAGACAATTATCATTTCAATTTAAAAAATTAGACAAAGATATTAGTAGTCAAACTAAACCACAGTATGAATGTTCAGAAAATTCTCAACAAATATTAGTGAATTAAATGTGAAAATATAAAATAAGTTTTAGAAATAAGATGATAATAAAACATAACCAAATGCTGTTTTGCCAGGAAATGTAAGGTTATTTCACATTTAAGAATCAATGTAATTCATTTCATGAACAGATTACTGAGAAATGTACAATCATTCTAATAGATCCAGAATATCTGAGAAAATTTAGAATCTATCCATGACAAAAACTTTCAGCAAAGTTGAGCAGAAAGGATATTTGTCAATTTAATAAAGGAAACTGATAAAAATCTGCAACTAACATCATTGGTATTTAGTCTGTTAAGGTCCTAAGAATAAATAAATCAAGCTTTGCAATTAATGAATGACATAACTGTGTTCCAAAAGAACTATTTAGAAAAATTGCCTTAGGGCCAGATACAGTCTGTTGGGTCACATTTTGTTGACCCCTGTGGAGGTGTTTGCATGATTGTTTTTGTCAATAGTTTATATTTCTGCAAATCTTGCCCCCAAACAGTATTCCTATAACATAATTGAATGCAGGAATAGTGATAAGATTAATATTGAGGAAGGAGTATATGAATAGATAAAGATAGTGAATTGATTGTAATATACTGATTACAGGTATGTGTTATTACATATTTCTTTTATATTTTCTATACATTTGAAATTTTTCTTAACAAAGCTTTGGAAGAAATAACAGAGTAGTAGACATGAAGGTCCATTATTAGTAAAAAGTAGCAATGGCTATTTAAATGATCTATAAAATTTAAATTTTAAATTTTATGTTACACTCAAATTTATAACTCAGGAGAGATTAAACCCAGGCTGGAGGAGCAGTGCCTCACACCCACATGAGAAAGCCAACCCTGAGTGCTGCCCAACCCTGGTATAAGAGGGCTTACCAAAGCATGAGGAGCAGTGCCCCTCACCCACATAACAGAGCCCAACTGAGCCAGAAGAGTAACGCCCACTCCTCACATGTGGAAGCCTACTCAGGCTAGAAGAGGACACTCTTCCCCCAGGGGAGCTCAGCATGGGGCAGGGGAGGCAAAGTCTAACCAATCTACCTGATCTTGAACCAGGATGACATCTGAGGGAGAAGAGAGCAACCAGACCCCATGAGTGTTGACATTAAGTACAATAGCCCACTGGAATCCCCATCTTGCAGCCTACAAACATTAGGGAGTAAAGGGCTTATCACATTCTCCATCTAACTTGCATGCTAACCTCAGTCTGGGGAAAATGAACAGAGGGCTGTCTGGTGCAAGAAAAGCACTTCAAAGACCAATAGGCCTTAAGCTAAGGCATAGAAAAATGTGACTGACTGGATCTCAAGATGGCAAATAATGGAAACCACGCATGCAATAACACAGTAATTATTTTCTTGACTCAATATTTTTTAATTTTTCTTTGTCTTATTTTTCTATTTCCTTCATTAGGTTTTCAGGAGGCGTGAAGTTTTTCTCCAGCTTTATTTCTCTCTTTAGCTTTTTTTCTCTCCTGTTATCTTTTTCCAATTTCTTCATTCTTATCTTTCTTTAATTTGCTATTTTTCCATTTATTTCTTATTATTGTTCATTCTTTCCAGCAATTATTCTGTCACTATTAATTTCTTTTACTCCTCAACAGACCCTCTGTCTTACTTTCCCTCCTCCTTCTCATATCCTATTGATTAATTTTGCAAATTTTGCTCTTTTTATTTTCCTATTCTCCACCCTCTCTACCTTCACTAGCATAACTACTAAACTTTATGAATCTCTACATAAACAAATAGCAGGCTATTGCTTTTGAATACTGTGCTATTCTTAGCAGAGTTAAAATTTTTCCATTTAGTGGATATTTACTTTAGGTCAATATTTGGTTAATATTTGGCTTATATTAGTGTTTATACTATAAATATAGATCCATTTTATATGAATAAATGTGGTACTTTATTGGTTCTTAAGGTGGGTCAGTATTAAGTTTATATTTAATGCTATAGTTGATGCTGATATTATTACTATAGTCAAAGTGACTTATCTATTGCTGTTAATTGGTTTTCTTGAGGTGGCAATATCCAGATTTTCTGGAGTTATTAACAATACTGTGGCCCATTATGGGAGAACTGGATACTGGGCCAAAAACACTGCAACCTTCCATCTCAAGTTAATGGAGGGAGTTAGATCCTGGTACAGAGGAAAAGCCAGTAGGTATGCATGCCCAGAAGACACCACTTCAAAGAAGATAGTAACTAAAGAGATCTCCATACCAAAAACAATTCTTTTCACTTAATCAACTTGCAAGCCTCAACACAAAACAAACAAATAGAAACACAAGAAGACAAGCCAACAAAATGGCTCCAAAAACTCCCAACTTTCCAAAAGATGATCCATGTGGGATCAAAAGAGAGAGAAAACAAAAGCCTCATACCCATTTTTTTTGAAATGTTAACAGAGTTCAATGAGGCATTTGCCAAGCTCAAAGAAGATATAGGTAATAAGATATTGGGCCCATTAAAAAAGTTATCAGCCAGTCTAAAGATGTTAACTAAAAGACAGAACAAGTAAACAAAACAAAAGAATTACAGGCCACAAATGGGCTTAGAATAAAAATTCAGGAAATAAAAAACTGCTACTGAAAGTATGGGCAGCAGAAGTGACCGAGAGGACATATTCAAAATTCCACAGTTCCAATAAAAGAATAGCATTTTAAGGGGTTAGAAAGAGCAATAAATCACTTATAAGGCAAAAACCATTAGAATTATAGCAAACTTTTCAAAACAAACCTTTAAGGCCAAGAGAGCTTGGAGTGAAGGATTTCCAGCCATTTCAGAAAACAATTCCAACCCAGGCTGACATATCTTGCAAAACTGTCTTTCAAAATTGAAGGAGAAATGATATTTTCATGATAAAGACCTCCTAAATAAACTAATGACCACCAAAGCATCACTCAAAAAAAATTGTCAAGGGTACTCTAAAAAGAGACAGTGAAACTAATAATAACAAAAGGACTAACAGAATGAATATACCAAGTAGGGTAAACAGTTAAGAAGAAGGGAAAATTAAGGAATCAGGAACAGGAAAATAAGGCAATGACCAGAATAAATCAATACCGTAATTTCTCTCAAAATAAATGGTCTCAATTCTCCAATCAAATGACACAATCTAGCAGAACAGATCAAGAAACAAAATCCAACAGTATGCTATCTAAAAGAAACACAGTTATCCCAAAAAGCAACTCTTAGACTAAAAACCAAAGAATAGAAAACAATATTCCATGCAACAGGAACCTGAAAAAAGGCAGGTGCAGCTATATTATATTCGAAGTGGACATCAAGCTAAAACTGATCAAAACAGGCCAAGAAGGTCACTACATATTGGTTAAGGGAGCAATCTAATAAGAAGTGGTAACATTTATTAACATATATGGACCAAACAATGGCACACCCAACTGCATAAAAGAGGTATTAGTGAACGTAAAAGATGAGATAAACATAAACAGAATTATAGTGCAGAATTCAATAACCCACTATCACAAATAGACAAATCAACTAAACAAAAAAATTAACAAAGAAGTATCAGAGTTGAACAAAACCTTTGAACAAATTAACCTAATAGATATCTATTGTGTTCTACCTAACAACAACAAAATACATATTGGAATTTTCTGCAAAACAGACCACAGCTACCCAGTAAATCAAACTTAAGTAAATGTAAAAGAATTGATATTATACCATGCATATTATTAACCACAGTTCAATGAAGTTAGAAAGTAATGATAGGGCCGGGGATTTAGCTTAGTGGTTCCACCACCTGCCTTGAAAGTGCAAGGACCCGAGTTTGATCCCTGGTATAAAAAAAAAAAAGACAAAACATGGAAATTATGAAAATGCATGAAACTAATCAAGATACTCTTAACTAAACAATAGACTACAGAAAAAATAAAGAAATGACAGTTTCTTGAGCTAAATGATAATGTCAGTACAAGGTACAGAACTGACGGGATACAGTGAAAGAAGTGAATGCCCACATCACAAAAGCAAGTTTATTTGAGTGAGGCCAAATAAATAACTTAGTGATAATTTCACAGTCCTAGAAAATCGATAAGAATCCAAATCCAAAACTAGTACAAGGAAGGAAATTATAAAGATCAGAGTGGAAATCAATGAAATTGTGAACAACAAATTAAACAATAACTAATGAATCTAAGTTGAGTCTTCAAAAAATAAACAAAATCGACAAACCCTCAGCCAATCTAACACAAAAAGGAGAGAAAAGACCCAAATTAATTCAAGTAGAAATTAAAAAAGTGAAATCCCAATGGACACTGCCGAAATAAAAAACATAATTAACAACTACTTTGCAAACCTCTATGTCAATAAGTTGGAGAATTCAAAAGAAATGGATAGATTCCTATATATGTATGGATTACCAATACTGAACAAGAAAAATTAAAAACTCTAAATAATCCCATAAAAGGCAATGAATTGAAACAGTAATAAATAGCTTACCAACTAAGAAATGCCAAGGTCTAGACAGATTCACTGCTGAATTCTACAAAATTCTTGGAAGTTGTAATGTCAATACTTCCAAAGCTTTTTGGTGGAATTAAAAGGGAAAGAGTACTCCCAAAGTTATTCCTGGAAGTTACTCTTACCCTGATCCCCAAAACAGACAAAGATCCAAGCAAAAAGAACTAGAGTCATATCTCTTTAATAAATATAGATGCAAAAATTCTCAACAAGATACTAGCAAACAGAATGCAATGAATCATCAAAACGATAGTAAATCATGATGAACCAGGCTTCATTCCATGATACAAGGATGGTTCAGCATGTGCAAATCAATAAATGTGATATATCACATACACAGGAGCAAGGACAAAAATCTCACAATCATTTCAATAGATGTAAAAAAATCCTTTGACAAAACCTACATCCTTTCATGATAAAAAAGATACTGAAAATAATAGGTATAGAAGGACTTTATCACAATTTGATAGAAGCCATTTATTACAAGCCTATAGCAAACATCATGATAAACGGAAAAATACTGAACGCTTTCCCTCTAAAATCATTAAAAAGACAAGTATATCTACTATCACCACTGCTGTTCATCTTAATACTCAAAACAAGAGCAACAGCAATTAGGCAAGAAAAGAAAATACAAGGGATATGTATTGGAAAGGAAGAAGTCAAATTACTATTTGCAGATGATATAACCTTTATGTAGAAAATCCCCCAAATCCACCAAAAATCTTAAAATTAGTAACCAATTTCAATAATCTAGCAGGATACAAAAACAACACACAAAAATCAATAGCATTCTTGTATACTAATAACCCACTGAGAAAGAAATTAGGAAAAAGATACCATTCAAAATAGTAGCAAGAAAAATTAAAATACTTGCAATTAACCTAAGTAAGAAAGTGAAAAACCTCTGTTATGAAAACTAAAGTATTCTTAAAAATGAAATTGAAGAGGGCATCAGAAAATGGAAAGATGTTGCCAGTTCCTGGATGGGCAGAACCAATATAGTCAAAGTGGAAAACTTCCAAAATTATAATACAGATTTAACATGATCCCAATCAAAATACCAACAGCATTCTTTAAGAACTGGAGAAAGCAATCTTAAAATTCATTTGGAACCAGAAGAGACCCAGAATATTTAAAACCAATTCTTGGGAAAAAGAGGAAAGCAGGAGACACCACCATCCGGTACCTGAAGTTATTTTACAAAGTTACTGTGAAAAAAAATAAAATGCCATTGGGACAAAAACAGACATGGCAATCAGTGAAACAGAATAGATGATGCAGAAAAACCCCCCAAACACCCAAGTACATTAAACAATTTGATTTTGACAAAGGGGCCAAAAACATACACTAGAGAAAAGAATCCTCTGTAATAAATGGTGTGGGAAAACTGTCCACATACAGAAGACCATATCCCTCACCATGTTTAAAACTAAAATCAAGATGGACTAAAGAACTAAATGTCAAACAAGAAACACTCAATCATCAGGGAGATACAATAGATAAAACTCTTGAAGACATAGCATAGGCAAAGACTTTCTGAGCAGAACTACAGTTGTACAGGAAATAGTTTCAAAAATCAACAAATGAGATCAGATCAAATTAAATGACTTCTGTACAGCAAAAGAAACAACCAACAGATTGAAAAGACAGCCTACAGAATGGGGAAAATGTTGACAGGAATTCCTCAGACAGAGGGCTCATGTCTAGAATATATAAAGAACTCAAAAAAATTAGATCTTCCAAAATAAAAGACCCAATCAAAAAATGGGTAAAATGAATGGATACTTCACAGAAGAAGTACAAATGGCCACTAAATAAGTGAAGAAATCCTAAACATCACTGTCCATTAAAGAAATGAAAATTCAAACAACACTAATTTTATCCTACCAACAAAAGAATGGCTATCATCAAGAAATCAAATAATAACAAATAGGCAAGTAGCTGCCGGGAAAATGCAACCCTTCTACTCTGCTGGCAAGAATATAAACTAGTACAACCACTGTGGAAATCATTGTGGAGATTCCTCAAAAAGCTGAAACTAGAAATTCCATTTGAACCAGCTATTCCCCTTCTAAGTATTTTCCTGAAAGTGTTAAAAGACATCATGCTACCATGATACATACAAACCCTTGTTCATAGCAGCATAATTTCTAACAGATAAATCTTGGAAGCAGCCCACATATCCACCAAAAATGAATAGATAAAGAAAATCTGGTATTAATACACAATGGAGTACTACTCTGCCATAAAGAAATATACACTTGGATCATTTGTAGGATATTGGATGCACCTTGAGACCATAATGTTAAGTAAAATAAACCAGACACACAATTAAATATTGCATGTTTTCTCTTATATAAGAAACTCAAAACATAAAGAACAAAATAAAAGATAGATAATAGGAAATAGGGAGATAGACGTTTTTCAGAGGGGAACGGGATCAAGAGATGGAGGAAGGGGTAACTAACAGGAGGAATAGGGGATGGAAAAGGGAATTGGGATGTGTTATGGACATGTGACAGCTCCTCACAGTTAATGTAAGCATCATGTACTACAAACAGGTCCAAAAACGGGGCTGGTATCAAGAGGTAGGTTAGAGGGAGAAGCAGGGAAGAGAAAGGAATAAAAAAAGACTAACGATGTGTACATTCACCAATTCCCCACAAAACATGTATACATTATGTACTATACATATATATTGATAACTATAATGTAGATGAAGACTGATTTTAGCTTAAGTATAAGGTCTATTTTAAATTTTGCAGTATACTACTGCTTTATTCTAGATTTGATGTTTACACCTTCACCTTCCCTCTAAGTCTTTTTCATTAACAAACCTCTCTTTAGAGTTCTGTGAGGATTGGGAAAAAATTGGGAAGATGCTAATATTCACCCCTTTCATACTAAAGAAAGGAGCATATAAGAACTAAATAAGACAATAGTTCATGCACTGAATTTTAAAGTTGGTGGGAAAGCTTACAATTTATTTTATCCAATGAGGAAAAATACTTGGCACACATGGAAATATTCTCCTCTGTCACAACCATGGTGCTTTTTCCTACTTACCTGAACATAGTGCTACAACCCAGTAGACAGTCACAGTTTATGCAACAAGACAAGCCCAGAGAGGCAGTGTAACTAATGCTACACTACCAGCTAATGTAGACATCAGGATTGGATCTAAATCCTCTAAATGAAGTATGTTTGAACAACACTTTAATATTCTTGAGGTTTTAGTATGTACCTTATTTGTGTTGTCTTCCTTGAAATTTTACCAGAGATTAGAAAGTGTGTGTGTGTGTGTGTGTGTGTGTACTAATTGGACAAAAGCATTTCAAGTTAAATTTCAGTAAAAGGCACAATTATAACAACTGGACTGTCTGAGGCGGGAGATGCCAGGCTCTGCTGAACTAGCAATCAGCTTTCCAACCTTGGCGAAGTGATCAAATTTCTCTAAATCTCAGTTACCATTATTAAAAGAGAGGTTCAGATTACATGACTTCTAAGAAAAAGGATTTTACTCTAATTGTATAATTTGCCAGGTATTGCTTCTTGCTGTTCATATTACCAAAATTTTACTAAAATTGGTTATCACAATCTCTATAATTAAAAACTGTCCTATAAAAGATGACTCGGACTTGCGTTGGTTTGTCCTAGAAAGTGAAAATTAGATCACTGATATGAAAAGTATAGAAAAAGAGCCTCTGGTTCTATGTAAATAAAAATTCTCTGGCAATTAAGAGTTGGTGTAAAATTGAATTATGATCCAGAGCCTAGAATGTCTTCTGTCACTTGTACTCCAAAGAAAGTCTGGCACTGAGTTGGAAACATGGCCTCTGAAATAATCCCTAAAATCCATTTCATCATGATGCATGTGTCATTCAGTGACTTCCACATTTGTACATATTATAAAGTGAAATATATTTCAAGTACCTAAGTGATCAGAGCATATTTATATCTTATTACCCCTCACAGATAAATTGAAGTATCACTATATCTGTTTCTACCAAATTGAAAAGCCAAATGTGATTATTAACAATCATCAAAATAGCTAACCTTAAAAATGTTGTGTGAATAATAATGTAGATGACAAAAGGCATTAGATTGAATCACTTTAGAGTACAGAAGCAGGGCCACTCGGAAGGAGTTACAAAGAAACCTTTATGAGCTCAATATGAGATGCTATTTTAACTTGAGAGTTCTTTAATATCTTTGAATACTATTCTTATGAGATAGGTTCAAGGAGAGGAGACTTTAACTTGAAATTTAGACTATATTATCTCTAAAGTTAATATCATTATCTCCTAAATTTTCTAAGAAGAGTAGCAACAAACTCACGATTCTGAGAAATTAGGTCTTTTTTCTTTTTTAGATACCAAGGAGATATTAAACATGATTTTCTTGATTACCCAAAATCTTACCTCATTTCTGATCTTTTAAAGACACAAAGAAAAACTAAGGTCCTTATAGAATTGAGAATTCATAGCAGCACTTTTTTTAAAATTTGAGATATAGAGAAGATTGCTAATCAATCATTTTTGGGTAATGAGTTGGAATATTTTTTAAGGGACCATGAAATGATGGAGTATCATTTCTAGTCACCACATACCTGTTTGACTGCCACTGATTTCTGCCTGCTATTAGCATGTTAGTAAAGGCAAGTTTCATCTCTTTTGGCAATAGTCACTGGACCCTTGAAGAAACTATCCATTAGCAAAACTAGAGGGTGCTATTAACCAACTGTTCATCCAGAGAGCAAACTGTTCATGGGAATTTAAAAGCCCGAAGAGAACAAAGCTTGAGGGAGCTTCTGTCACAAAATGTTTGTCCTGTTCCTACAGTGGGAACATTTCAAAATTGTTCTTTGCTGTTTATAAACAGATGATATGATTTCTCAGAGTCATGGTGGCAGCCTAATTACATGCATTGATGTCAAGACTGTGAGGACTCATGAAGAAAAGATCATAGTGCAAATGAGTCAGAGAATTTCCTCTTAAAAATATTTGTGAATGTCTGGAAGTTTTTACTATTTTTTTCTACCTTTCCCAGAATGTATTCAACCAGGGCTGTTTCAGTGTTCTATTAAATTCTATGAAACTGGCTATGAAGATGAGACAGAGTAGTTGGTTCTCAGATGCCATATTTAACAGAGTCAATCTCAAGTGAGAGTTTTGTAACAGATCGGTGTAAACAGATCTTTTGCCTCACCCTCTGTTGCTGCTGGTACTTAACACAAATAATAAACAACAACCCCAAACCAGAAGCAAGTCACCTTTTCACCTATAGCTTGCTATTCAAGCCCCAAAGCTGTTAGCAATCTGACCTTGGAAGTCTCTGAATTCCTACCTGTGGCACCAAATCAATGAAGATAAAAAGAGCACAAAGAACTCCTCTCATGGATTTTGTTTTGTTTTCTTTTTCAAATCAGGGAATAAAAATTGCTTTCTAGTCAGAATTCTGTTTCCATTGAAAAAGGAATCTCAATACTGCTCCTTATTTCCTTAGCAGAGAATAACATTATACCGAAACCCCAAGAGCCAAGAAGTTAAAAGGCAGCTCCTGTGGTCTGAGAATTATGTTTAAACCTAAATAAAGAGGAAGACAATGACCCTAATATCACCTTCTGAAGACAATTTTTAAAAAATTATAACCAACTATTTCCTTCTGGGGCTTGCTAAGAGCCGTTAAGCACTACACATTATCAAATGCCTACCTCTCCATCTCCACGAGCTATGCAGAGGAAACAAGGGGAAGACAGCAGAAAACCCATGAGATCGGGAAAGCCCAGTTTTTGTGCTATGAGGGAATAAACACCAGAGAGAGATGAGCATGATCACACACTAATACTACTACCTCCTTAATTCAAGAAAATCTACATCAAGTCTGAGAATTCCTACAACAAAGAAAAACTGGTACCTTACTCCCTGATGGACATCTACTTGGGCAGCAACAGGCTTGCTTATCTCTTCCTGAGTCTAACCTGTTAGGAAAAATGGAAAAACAGTGGGACTCAGCAGTTGGGCTGCTGGAGCAGCCTGACCTTTTGCAGTTTGGTTGGCCAGATTCTGAGATGTTCTTGTGGCGTCTGTTACCTGCTACAAGAAAGGGCTGGGTGTGAGTCATCTTTCCAGTGCTCAGGAGGGACTTGATCAGGCCACAGGACCTCAATAGGGATTGACTATTTTAAAGGAGTTGAAGAGTTGGAGGATGTCAGGCTGAGTAGAGTCTCTAGTTCAGAGGATGGTGCACTGTGGGGGCACAGTAGGCCCCTCTGCAGAGCCCCCATGCACCTCCATGAGAGTCAGCCTGTCAGCACAGGTCCCACAGCCTACTCAGTATTCCCCAGTGATTTGGGACATTCAAGAGAATAGTGGCCCGGTTGCCAGTTAAGTAATTAAGATGTTTAACTTGTCCTAACAACCCTCTTCCCTAAAGCAGTGGGAATGGAGAGAACATTAAGAATGTGTACCTCATTTTATCCCATGTTGGAATTGAAGAATTTTATTAGCAAAAATAGACATTCTAGGTCCTTTAAGCTACAGCATCAGGCCTTTGTTGGGAAGAGACAATCTTGAAGTTGATTATAAATTTTTAACTTAAAATGAATTAGGCTGAGTTTTAAAAATAAAGTTTCGGAAAATTGATTTCAAACAATAATATCATTAAGGAATAGGGAAAGAATATTTGAGAGTGGTTGGAAAAATTAAAACCATTTTATGTTTAGCTTCTCATGAGTTGATTCTTAGTAAAATTGTTACATACATATGGAACTCACACGAAAATTGAATTCTGGGATTGTTTCTTATTCTTGAATATTAAGTACATCTGCAATTTCCAAACATAACAACCAAGATCATAATTCAAAACCTTGATTTCTCCTAAGAACTCAGTGATTATCATATAGTCAGCCAACTCAATGAGACAATGTTTTCTTCTTTTTTTTTTTTTTTTGGTACTGAGGATCAAACTCAGGACCTTGAGCTTTCAAGGTAGGCAGTGGCACCACTGAGCTAAATCCCCGGCATGAATGTTTTATTCTTAATTTGAAGATATTTTAAAAACAATACCATTACGGTTTTGATGTCATTATTATAACATCAGAGGGAAAAAAATAAGGATATAGAATTAAGGAAGTACATATTTTGAAAGCTTACTAAGAAATGATACTATGTTAGTTTTAGATTAAGATTAGACTATATAACTTCAGAATTGTGGATTACGTGATAGTTTATGAGCTAAACATAGTTACTTAAAAATCAAGTGGAAAGTTTCTATCCATGAAGAAACATTCTTTCTATAAAATTTCTGTTTAATTTGAAATTTTCCATGAAAACTAAAGCATAAAATATTTATGCTAATGAGAAAATAATGGATAAATAGTTCTCTAAGTCTTTGCTTAAGTCACCTTTTCAATGAGTAGCAGGGATTGCTCAACATATATTTTCAAATGAGTAAATTTTAATTTTACCATTATGAAGATTACCATTTTTTACTAAACACGAACTTCAGCACATTTTAAAAACAAATAAGTACAATGAGGTATATTTATATCTTCACATTTTCCTAAACACTTCTTAAATGTACACATACATACACCAATGAAAGATTAAAAAATTAATGTCCTTAGAAACAAAAGAATTTAAACTTAGATCTAAGTAACTGATACATGGAAACCAAAAAGGAAACATCTCAAGGTAACATCACAGGACTTTATTCTTTCTTTCTTGGAATAGATGGTTCATTTCAGTATTAGACACATGATAATAGATAGCAGTGGTGAGGTGAGGGTGGTGGTAATTAGTGATAAGTTTAGTGTTTTGCCAAATGTGATTTTTCAATATTAAAACATAACAAATGTGGACCTTAGGGAGTTACACTTTAATGAATCGTATACAATCCACTTGAATTTAATCTGTGTAAAAAATCTAAGATGGCAGACTGAGGCAAAGAAGTCTAAGTATGGAGATTTAGGTCTTTGGATAATTCTTGCCTTCTCTAGTAATGCCTGTTTGACTTTTGGCACATTGTTTTCTAGAGAATAAAGGTTCTAGTTTTGCAAGTTCTGGATTTTGAATTGAGTATATCAAACTTTTTGATCTTGACTGGACAAGGGATTTAGTTTCTCAAAGTTTGATTCCTCTCTGTGAAATGAGATTTTAACATCACTGAATATAGTTAAATGGAGTACAGTGACAGAAGTTCACATAAGAAAATACATTTAAATCACTCAGGACTTGCCAAACTTTCTTGTTTCTGCCATTATTACTACTACCACTACCATTATTATTGTTATTCCACACTAATGAAAACTAAGTCAGGTATTCCTCTAGTCTTTCACTTTGATCCCTTCCTTTTTTCTTTTCTTTCTTTCTTCCTTTTTTTTTCTTGCAATGTGATTATCATTTTCCATCTTTTTTGAACCATTGGAACCATGCTGCCAAACATTTTCTGAAAGTCTATAGATTTCAGTTTGAGTATATTAGGTATGTATTATGTTATCACCACCTAAAAAAAGTCATTTACTCAGTATTAGAGGGACATATACAACAACTTAAATCTTTATAAATACTACATTGCTTGAGATGTTACTGTGCTAGTATCTATAGCTCAAGAAAAGTAAGCTTAAAGTATCTTTCCCCACAATTACACAGGAAAATGAAGATCATGTATCATACTGCAATGATAATATGATTTCCTTGAAGATTAAAATATTTCTTTTAAATTAATATCTGGATGTTCTGCAGCTATGTTTGGGACTGTGTGTCTGCAGCTAGTTTGCTGTGATTGTTTGTGGACTATGCCAAGGGAAGGAGTTAGTGAAAATTGTAGGTTGGTTTCCTACAATTACAAGAATATCTTTTTTAGTTTGTTTGTTTTTTTGTTTTGTTTTGTTTTTTGGTACTGGGGATCCAACCTGGGACCTTGCACTTGCGAGGCAGGCGCCGGAACCACTGAACTAAATCTCCAGGCCTGTTTTTTTGTTTTTTAAGGCAGAATCTCGTTATATAGTTTAGGCTGATCTTGTAGCCCACTATGTAGCCCAGGCTGGTCTTGAACTTGCAGCGATCTTCCTCCCAACTGCCACCACACTTGGCAAGTATATCATTTCAGGAAGCTCGAGTGCATAGGTAATTCAGGGGTGAAGATAAAATTGTGAATAGTTGAAGCCTATCTTAATAACTATCATACAAAAGATGAAAAAATGAGTGTCTGCTGGTGTACCTCAGTGGTAGAGCTTATGCTTAGCATGTGAAAGGCCTTGTGTTCACTCCTCGGGACCAAAATAAGATAAGATATCATAAGAAAAGAAAAATAAGTATGCATGATATTTGTCCCTATGAATGTCTCCATGAAAATGTGATCACCACTTTTCATTTCACATCTTTCATTTGGTGGGCCTTGCTAAATTTTTCAGGCTTGTTTATATCAACCTTTTCAAATTAAAAAATTTAAAATAAATGATAGAAATGAGAAGCCAATGTTGCTAAAGAAAAACTGCTAAATAGTATGTGTTAGAGGCAAGATGGATATTATGAGCACTTCTTACTTGATGCCTATGAATTTAATAGAAGCTATTTTTGGCTCAGCTTTCCGCTCTTCCTCCCTTTCCATCTTCTCCTCAGTTCACCCTTCTCATCATCATGCTCAGTGTGCATAGATTTACATACTATTTAATTGTGGTGTATTCTTAGGCATACACGTAATGTCAAGTCACTTCAGCTGCTGATTTGTTTCTCACGGGGAACAAGTATTTCCTGCTTTGTTAATGTAACAACCTTCATCAAAGTTCTACTTTCTTTCTAAAACAATATTATTAATTTTGTAATTGTTTTCTCTAAGTTGATTACATAAGTCTACACTTGGAAATTTTATATATACATACATTTCTTTGTTTAGGGGAATATGCTGTGAAACGCATCTCATTCTTAATTTAATTATAATGAGTTTTAAGGAAAAATTTAAAGTAGACTGTGAAAGCCTGAAAACTAGGATCCTTAGGTTTATTACTATTATTATTAATATTTTATGTTGTATTATCTGCAGAAACAACTTCTATTTAAGATAAAACTACTTTTAGAATTTGGATGATTTTTCATAATGCATATAATATGCTTTATTTACTTTGTACACAAATATTCTTTTGTTGTTGTTGTTGTTGTTGGTACCGGAGATCAAACTCAGGTCCTTGCGCTTGTGAGGCAAGCAACAGAACCACTGAGCTAAATCCCCGGCATGTACATAAATATTCTTATAAAAACACATTTTTCAAATAAATATTCTATTGATATTATATACCTAATATTATATGAGAAAATCAACACTGAATAAGTTCCAAGCTTGAGTCCCAGTGCAGGAAAGTATAGAAAACTCATACCCTGGGTTGCTTCTAATTATTGTTCAGTTCTTTGACAATTTCCTTTCTAGGCTATTGAAAGTACAGTTCATCAGACACATATGAATGTGTGATCACACAAGCATTTTGCTTTTTTAGTTTGAATGCGTGATTACACAGTCTGAGATGTATATTGGTACCTCTCTGTCTGGAGTTACCTAGCTATTGAGAAAGTTCTAACAGAATTATTTATCATTAGTTCTCTCTATTGCTTAGAATTGTAGGTCAAGATGACCAAAATCATAAGTTTGATCCTTGTATGAGGTGTTTGGATTTTTTTTTTTTGGTACTGGGGATCGAACTCGGGACCTTGAGCTTGAGAGGCAGGCACTGGAACCACTGAGCTAAATTCCCGGCCCTAATTATATGCTAAAAAGTCATCTTGACTAGAGACAAACAAAAAATGTTTGCATGTTCATTAATAGGAAAAAAGTTTTAGGAACATTCAATGCAAGTAAGTCTGAAGTAAAAATAATTTTAAAATCTTGATGGGTTATCTTACCAATGATGTCACTGTGAGAGATGTAAGAGTCATTGTAGATGGATTTCTAAAGGTATAATACTCAACAGATTTCAATTTCAATAGTTAATACAACATTGAATTTCAATAGGAAAGACTATGAAGAAAATATAGAAATATTATTCTATCATTGCACTACATGACAAGATACCATGAGATTGAGGGTAATTCTTATGGGTAAAATAGCAAAGGTATAAAAGGCATAAAAGAACATAAATTCTTTCAGAAAATCATACTTCTTGAGATAAAAAGGATTGATTTGAAAGGATGAGCTCTAAAATAAAGTCAGAACTTTTTGAAAAAGTGAAAATTTATGATATAAATATATAAAAAAAGTCTTTTCAGTGGGGTAAACTAAATAGGTGATATAAAAGTGAGTACTTTTTATAAAGGAAATAATCACAGATGTGGGGGATAGCCTCTGAAAATGTAGGTTAAGCAAAGTTAGCACAAATAAAATGATAATACTTTACATAACATGTAGTTCACAGAGGTATCATGGATTGAAAATCTAAGTCAGTTCAAGATTTAGGAAACCCATGAACAGAGTTCCAACCTCTCACTACAAATATTAATTCTAACAACCCACATCCTTTCTATTGAACAAGGTTGAACAAGTCATTCAATCTTGTTTTTATAGTAAAAAAAATTATAATTGGTGTAATATGAAATGTCTTATTAAGGAGCTGAAACTTGTGAGCATGATCACTTTATCAGATAGAATAACACGGTGGAAAAACAGATGATCATTAATATAGTCATCAAATCACAGCATGACTTTTGTTTATATCATATTTGGTAAAAGTTTAAAGCATCCCTTCCCTGATGTCTTTAGCACCATAAAGAACAATTTTCCGTCCCTAATAATCAGAGCTCAGCAGACAGGATGATAGGATTCAGGGGGGTCTTCAGATATCATCTACTCTAAATCTTTCATTTTATAGGTGATGGTACTGAAAATACAGAGAATTCATTATTGCCTATAATTTCATAGTTTCCTAGTGCTAGATTTGTTCCATGTATTCTAGTATAGATGACTTTTTCACAACAGTTCAGTAACATAGAGTATACCCCTTATAGTCATAGATCTGTTAAAGCCCTAAGAATTCAGTCTTAATTATGAGGCATTCACAATTCACCAGACTTGCTGAACAATATAATTATTTTGACAATTATACTTAATATATAAACACTTTTTCACATGCCCTGTTGTTTAAGTAAGATAATCATTAACAGGCACCTTTTTTCTTATTCTAGGAAATAGTTTTTCATCCTAAAAGTTCCTAGATGAGTTAGTTCCTTACACTGAAAATATCCTGAGAAAATGTTACCAGTAGCAGACATTTCACACCATTAAGTCTATAGTACCTTCTTTAATCATGCCACTGTGGTTTGGATGTGGTTTCTTTCAGACAACTTTCAAGGCTATTCTGCTACAAAGTTTACATGTAGGAAGCAGCCAATGATTACTTTAATTGTGCAGTTATTTAAAGTTTAGAGTTTCTATTTTTATATTATTTCCCATTTTCTGTCACTATGACCATGGATCTATTTGTTTACTTACTATACATTTCTTCTAGTAAAATTTAGGCTTTGTAAGAGCAAGGACCTTTGGCTTGTTTGCTTCTTTTGTTTTTCTCTCATATCGCAATCACATTGCACTGCATTTACTGGATACAAAGTACTTAACACAATTCCATTTAGCAGTAATATAACTGTTTATGCTGCACTGTATCTACAATGTTTTCTAAATTAAATATTCTATGTTCTATTGAGGACATTAGAATTTTCAGAAATGTAATTCAGGTGACTGAACCTCCTAAACACTTCTATTAGAATTGTTCCAAACAAATTTTCTCTGAAAAAAACTCACATTAAAAATTATTCCACATGTGTAATGCTCAATTTAAGTGGAAATAGGCAGAATCATTTTATCTTCAATATCAAAGACAATGTTATAATTATTTTATTCAAAAGGACACAGTTAAAGCAACATCACACTTTACACACTTCAGATTAATTAGAATCTACTCTAAAGTAATGTTCACATGAAAAGTTTTTTTAAAAAATCTTAGTAACATTTAAAATGCATTAAATTTTGTTACTATGAACTGTTCTTATTCTATTACTTGGAGTACTTATAATCTTTAGAAATGAATATTAGATCTATCTCAGATTTAGATAGGCTATATTTTTCCCTGGGTTTCCCTCATTTTATAGTCCCCTCAGTAGTTTTGAAGTTAATCCAAACTGATCTTCCAAGATTATGAATCAGGAAATTTATCATATATTTTCTAATGAGATGGATGTGATACCAGAGAGGTTTTAAGTGATGAGCTAAATTGAGAAAATATAATTATTTAGCAAGCCACAGTAGGATACAAGAAAGAATAATTAAAATGTAAATTTTAACCAAGGCATCTACAAGAAGAGAAAGAGAAAATAAGGTTTTCACTAAATAAGGCTTTCTATCTTACTATAACTTACAGAAGATCTTCAGTAATTTTCCTTCTTTGATAAGGACACAGAGAGTTGGAAAATATTCTATAACATCATTTCTTACTATTAATAAAAAATAGACATTTCAAAGATCAATTTAAGTGGGTTGATTGTCAAAAATGATTGCAGTTACTTTCTGCATAGAATCACAAATTCCTCAGAGTGATTTATTCTTATTTTTCAGAAATTAAGAAAAGTAGGATGATTATATATGGCCAATGAAACATGTTGAAAACCTTTAAAAGAGAAACAAAGAAATCCAGAGAATCACTTGTGGGGCATGAAGTCAATAAATTTTGGAATTCTAAAACTTAAGGTTTTTCTTCATAGGTTCCATTTGGGAACAGGTCCACCCACCACAACTTGCAAAACATTTAGATCTGAGGATAAGGCCTAGAACTACCATGGTCAGACCTATTTTAAGCATTCTTATGTCCTAAACTGTAGTGGATTTTATTTTCTAAGCAACAAAATTCCATGGCAGTAACAGGTTTTTATTATATTTTCTATAGTAACACATTTACCCAGGACCCATGGTAATATCATCCACTCGACGATGGTTGGTGGTGGACCTTGCCTGTTCAAGTCTGACCTGTCGATGTGCTGAGAGGCAAGCAGCAGCAAGAACAAAAAAGTCAAATAGGAGGCTGTGTGGCAGATAAACTTGATAAATGGCTTTCTGATGAATAGTCCAAGTGGGCTTTTAGGAGCTATCAGGTAGCACACAGAGAAAACAGGAAAAAGAAGTCCTATTATGAAACATGTCACCATCTTCACTGCCCAGTGTCTTCTCCTCCAACCTGGGAACTCATCATACCAACGAGATGCAAGCAGCTGCTGACAGTTGGGCTGGGCAACAAACTATATGGAAAGAAAAGGAAAAAGAAAAGTAAGTCAGTTTTGCATATATTGGTTGGACTCCTCAGTAAGAACGGAGCAGTCTTTAAAGACAGATGTTCTGTGTTATTTAATTTTAGATTCAGGCAATCAAAGTGTTTAAAGTCATTCTATGAATAGAGTCAAATTATTAAACACTTGTTTTATGCACGGTACAGTCATATGCATGTAGCTTACTACAAAATCAAAGTGCTGTAGCTGGGCTGGAGGACATGAAAGAGAACCAGGGAATAGGAATATACATAGAAAATGATGAATGAACTAAGCAGTTTATAAAACTATACATATCTACATACATAAATAAAGATAGTGTAAGACAATACAAAATTAAAATGTTAATATCACTATTTCTTGACTTAGTTATTTTTTTGTTTTGTCATTACACTTAATTTTCATTTTGATAGCTGAATGAACTAAATGTTGTCTATTATAAACATGTATTATTTTCACCACCAAAGAGTATATATACATTTAACTGCATTCATTCACTAAGAAAGACATGAATGAATAGTGTTAGATCACTAGAATGTAAATAATCACACTAAATTTGTTGGAACTGATGCCTAAGTATAATCAATTGCTACATACAAAACATTTCCCAAACATTACACCACTTTACCCCAGTAACATGTTTGAGCTGTAAAATAGATATTATTTAATTTATTTTCAGGATGAGGAGAGAAGTGATTATAAGCAGTCTCTAGATTTATCCAAGGTTATAGATCTAGTAAATGATGACATATTTAAAATCTTGTTCAGAATTATTGTTTTGTGCACACTACCTTTCTCATTGGGATTGACAGCTCAGGATTATAGGAATTAAGAGGATGTTTTCTTTTCCAAATGGGAT
Source organism: Heterocephalus glaber (assembly GCF_000247695.1). Next base: position 712,342 of record NW_004624920.1, read on the forward strand.
GGTCAAGGGAGCTTCCCAATAAGTATTTATGCACACAGGGAAAGAGGGAAGATGGAGTTAATCCATGGAAAATATGAGGGAAGAGCAGTAGCCTGCACCAGTGAGCAAATCTGCAGTAAGTATAAGAAAATTCTATGAGTAGTTTTGATTGAAAAAAATTTCAATCCCTTCTAAGGGATTCAAGAAAATTCTTTTGGGATAATGAAACAGGTTTAGTCTACAAGCAAACCACATACTTGGTTCTTTCAAAGGCATTCAACCCTCCCAATATTTCTCATTTTTGTTCTTTATTTCTTAATCATGTCTGTACCTCCTTAGGGGAAGAATTTGCTCTTTCCCTTTTTTGGTGTTAAGCAGACAAACAGCCCTGGATAAACACAAAAGACACCATGCCAGATGATGAAAAAAGAAATTAGATGCCTGCCCAGACAACAGCTGAACAGGCACACAGGCCTCAGCCAGAAAGCTACCCAGATAACACCAGAATTAGTGCAGCAGTTAGAAGAGTAGTGAGTAGAGAGAAGGCCTTTCTGAGGCTTGTTCAGAATTGAAGCCCACTAGGACACCAAAGAGTCACCTCAATAAAGGCACAGTAGACTGCATTGGTTGAAATGAGAAGACACCTAAAGAAGACTCAAAACCAGACTTCCACATCACTAAAGGCAACCCCAATGGGCAACGAGATCGAACATTGTGAAACAACCACTTGGACTCCTTAAACTGGCAATGAAAGAGGATCTGAAAATATAAAATCAGAAATAATTTCTCAGATAGCAACAGATATTGTGTCCACAGTGAAAGACATGATTAATAACTCTAGAGCAGCCACAGATAAAAAAATAGAGGAGCTGAGGAACATGATGGAATTCCAGCATAGGAAACAAATGGAATCCATTAAACAGATGCAAACAGATATCCAGGACATAAAAAAATCCATTGAAAGTTTATGCAGCAGAATGAGACAATGTGAGGACGCAATATCACATGTAGAAGACAGGATTGTGATTGTGATTAGTGACCAGGAAAAGAAAGATTTCTTAAAAATAGCAAGTGACCATGAGAATGATTTCAGATCAGAGTCTGATCAGAGTCAATGAAGAAACAGGAGATAGTGAAAATGACATAAATAACTGTTTACAGAAGTAATGGCAGAAAACTTCCCAAGCAGAGGAAAATAATTTGACATACAGATAAGTGAGTCATTTAGGACTCCAACTAGCTATGGTTAAAAAAAAAAAAGGTCAGAGATTTAGCTTAGT
>NW_004624920.1:713717-743744 GCF_000247695.1 Heterocephalus glaber
CAACAGAAGAACAAAATTCTACAAGCAGTGAGAGAAAAGAAACAAATCACATACAAAGGAAAGCCCATCAGAATCACAGCAGACTTCTCAACACACACCTTCAAGGCAAGAAGAACCTGAAGTGAAGTATTTCAATCCCTAAAACTTTCACTCTGTATTGATGTGCCCTGCAAAACTATCTTTCAAAATCAATGGAGAAATAAGATACTGGCATGACAAAGAACACCGAGGAACTTCATGAATACCAAATCAGCACTATAAAAAATTTTAAACAATATTCTAGAAAATGACAATGAGAGTCACACCCCCATGAAGCCCAACAGAATGAATCCATCAGGCAAGACAATACATTGAATGTAAAGGGGGAGAATCCAACAACAGGAAAAGGTCATGACAAGGATAAGTCAATACATATTAGTTATAACCATCAATATTAATGGTCTCAATTCAACAATTAAAAGAAATAGACTGGCAGAATGCTACATATGAGAAAGACACTTAATTAGAAAAGAAACTCACAGACTGAAAGTTAAAGGGTGGAAAACGATGTTCCACGTGACAGGAGCCTGGAAAAAAAGCAAGAATAGCTATCCTCTTTGCAGATCAAATGGATTTCAAATGAACATTAATGAATAGAGATAAAGAAGGCCACTACATCCTTGTAAAGGGAACAATTCAAGAGAAAGAGATGACAATCATAAATATATGTGTACCAAATACTAGTGCACCCAACTATATAAAACAAATATTAATGGACATGAAAAATCAAACAAGAACTAATACAATAGTAGTGGGCAAGCTCAACACCCCAGTGTCACAAATAGATCAACTACAGAAAAAATAAACAATGAAATACTAGAACTCAACCAAATTCTTGACCAAATGGACTTAACAGATGTTTACAGAGTGTTCCACCACACAAAATCAGAATACACATTCTTTTCAGGTGCAAAAGGGTTGCTGTCCAGAATAGACCACATACTTGCACATAGAACATGCTTAAGTAAATACAAAAGAATTGAAGTTATTCCCTGTAAATTATCACATCATAGTGCAAAGAAATTGGAGATCAGTAGCAAAAGAAACTACAAGAATTTCACAAACATGTGGAAATTGAACAATGTACTCCTGAAGAACCAATGGGTCACAGAGGAAATTAAAGAAGAAATTAGACAGTTTCTACAATTAAATGACAATGCCAATACAACATTTTGGAATTTACAGGACGCTATGAAAGCAGTCTTGAGAGGGAAATTCATAGCAGTGAATATTCATATTAGGAAAACAGAGAGCTCAAACAAACAGGCTAATGCTGAACCTCATGCTTCTAGAAAAAGAAGAGCAAGACAAACCCAGAGCTCATATAAGGAAGGCAATTATAAAGAGTAGAGCAGAAATCAATGCAATGGAGACTAAGAAACATCAATGAAGTAAGGAGGTGGTTCTTTGAAAGAATAAAGAAAATTGACAAACCATTAGCCAACCTTATCAAGAAAAAGAAAGAAAAGGCCCAAATCCATGCAATTAGGAATGAAAGGGTGAAATTACAACAGAACCAGCAGAAATCCAAAGGATCATCAATACCTACTTTGAAAACCTATATGCCAGTAAGATGGAAAACACAGAAGAAATGGACAGGTTTCTAGATCCATATGAACTACCAAAGCTGAATGAAGAAGACCTAAAAATTCTAAACAATCCAATTTCCATCAATGAAATGGAAAACATAATTAAAATCTTACCAATAAAGAAAAGCCAGAGTCCTGATGTCCTCACTGCTGAATTCTACAAGACATTTAGAGAAGAACTATTGTCACTACTGTGTAAACTCTTCAATGAAATTGAAAAGGAAGCAATACTCCTAAATTCGTTCCTGGAAGCAACTATCACCCTGATCCTAAAAAGAGAAAGACCCACTCAAAAAAGCAAACTATAGGCCAATATCCCTAATGCAAAAATTCTCAATAAGATACTGGAAAACAAAATGCAGAATATCATACACCATGACCAAATGGGATTTATCCCAGGGATGCAGGAATGGTTCAAAATACACAAATCAGTAAAAGTAATACACTATATTAATAGAGACAAGGACAAAAACCATATGATCATCTCAATAGATGCAGAAAAAGTCTTCAATAAAATCCAAAACATATTCATGTTAAAAAACCCACAGAAAATTTGAATAGATGGTCTCTGTCTCAACCTGATAAAAGCCATCTGTGAAAAACCAACTTCCAACATCATGTGAAATGGTCAAAACTGAGATTCTTTATGCTAAAATCAGGAACAAGACAAGGATTTCCAGTATCACCTCTCCTCTTCAATACAGTTTTGGAAATATTAGTCACAGCAATTAGACAAGAGTAAGAAATAAAAGGAATAAAGATAGGAAATGAAGAAGTTAAATTGTCATTATTTTCAGATGACATGATACTCTGTATAGAAGACCCCAAGAACACCAAAAGTTTTCTAGACATAATAAATTCAGTAGAGTAGTTGTGTACAAGGTCAACAAACAAAAATAAATAGCCTTCCTGTACATGAACAACAGACTCAATGAGAGAGGAACTGGAGAAACAACTACTTTCACGATAGCATCCAAAAAAAATGAAATACCTCCTAATCAATCTAATGAAAGAAATCAAAAACCACTTCTCTGAAAACTACAGCACTCTGAAAAAAGAGATTGAAGAGGATATCAGAAAATGGAAAGACATGCCTTGCTCCTGGATAGGAAGAACCAATATAGTGAAAATGGCCACATTTCCAATACTGCTATGTAGATTCAATGCAATCTCAATTGAAATTCCAGCAGCACAGAACTTGAGAAAACAATCCAAAAATTCGTTTGGAATAAGAAGAGACCTAGAATAGCAAAAGGAATTCTAGGCAATGAAGACAAGGTAGGGGGTATCACAATTCCCAACTTAAAAGTAAAATACAAAGCTACTATGATAAAATCAACATGGTACTGACAAAGAAACAGACCCGAGGACCAGCAGAACAGATTAGAAGATGCAGAAACAACCTCAGACATACTCAGCCACCTTATCTTTGACAAAGGAGCGAACGACCCTCACTGGAGGAAAAATATCCTAGTTAATAAATGGTGCTGGAAAAAATTAGGTTTCACCTTTACGGAAGATTAAAACTAGACCTATATCTCTCACCATGGAATAAACTAAAATAAAAATGGATCAAAAATGGAAACATTAAAACAGAAACACTAAATTGGCTGGAAAAGAGATTAGGTAGAACTCTTGAAGACATTAGCGTAGGAAAAGATTTCATGAAAGAAACCTCAGTTGCACATGAACTAGCACAAAGAATCCACAACAGGGATCTTGTGTTATTAAAAAAGTTTCTGCACAGCAAGAGAAAACATCAACAGCATGAACAGACAATCCACAATGTGGAAAAAATTGTTACCAGCTATTCCTCAGACAAAGGTCTACTATCTAGAATATATAAAGAACTTTAAAAAAAATAAGATCTTCCAAATTTAAAGACCCAATCCAAAAATAGGTATCTGAAATGAACAGGATTTCTCAAACAAATAGAAATAGCAAATAAACCTATGAAAAAATGTTCAACATCACTGGTCATTTGAGAGATGCAAATGAAAACAATGCTTATCCCAGAAAGAATGGCTGCTATCAAGAAAGCAACCAATAACAAGTGCTGGTGGGGTTGTTGGAAAAAGGAACCCTTTTCCATTGTTGGTGGGAGTGTAGACTGGTGCAATCACTATGGAAATCAGTATGGAGATACCTCAAAAAATTAGCATGAGAGGTCCCATTTGACCCAGTTATTCCCCTGCTGCATATCTTCTCAAAAGAATTAAAAGAATCATACCTAAGTGGTATATGAACAGCCATGTTTATAGTGGCACAGTTTTTAATAGTTAAAACTTGGAAACAGCTCAATTGCCCATTAACTGGAGATTGGATAAAGAAGATGTGCTTTTTCCATAAAATGGAGTACTAGTCAGCCATCAAGAATGAGAAACTAGTCATTTATAGCTAAATTGATGCACATTGAGGCCACACTCTTAAGTGAAATAAATAGGACACACATGTAAATACCAAATAGTTTCTATGATGTGAGAAACTGAATGTGTAAATAAGGATCAAAATGTGCAATAATTAATTTGAAATAGGAAGAAAAGGCCCAAAGGGGAAGTTGAAGTGGAAGGGGTAGGGAAAGGAGAGAAGGGAAAGGAATAAATAAAAGGAAAGAAAAATTGGAAATAAAGTCTTGGGGAGGGCAGAGGAATGGGGAAAAATATGAAGCAAGATATATCATGTAAAGTACAAATTCCTAATGATGAATATCATCATATTGTATACTTAAAAATGTATCAATAAACTCGGTGAATAAAAAAAGAAAGAAATTAGATGAATTCTTAAAAGAGCAGTTCAATAGTAGAGGTGTTCAATAACACAGATAAGAAGAAATGTGGTTTCTTATACAACTGTTTCTCTTCATCTTGTCTTTTATGACTACTCATCAAGGTATATAGTAGGGAAAGGAACATGCAATAAATTGAATACAATTCATGAGAATGTGTTAATACTGATAAGACAAAATAAAACATTACTTCCTCATTGTAGGATCAGCAGGAATGTACTTTTCCTTATCTTGGAAGTAATGTATTTAAGTAAATTTCAAGCTCTGTATGTAGTATGGTTAAATTTTATAATCCACAGAATAGCTCTTCTTATGACACTTTTTTTTTCCTGGTCAAATCCGGTCATTCAAAATTCAAAAAGATTTCTTTCTTGTATGTAGGCCAAATATAGAAAAATGGTGATATAGATCATCAAGATCTGTTCCTTTTAATAATTCTATTAATTTTTTTCACACGGTCTTAATAATAGGCATTTCTTAAATTGTAGCCTATATCTTCTTTCTATTTTTCATTCCTCATGGAAAAATTTATTTTTAATAGGAATAAACATTAGCACAGAGAAAAAATCTTAGTTGAAGACATTTAAAGAAACTTTTAGGAAAAACATTATAAAACCAGCATTTGCTACCATCTCACAAGTCTTTCCAAGTTAAAGAAATATTTAAATACTAAATATTAACACAAGGAAAAACAAAATAAAGGTATAGTAGTTGTTTAACATACTTTAGGTGAGATATAGGACTCCAAGTTTCTCTCATCCTGGCTAAAATCTTGTGAGATGATAGAGCATCATTGATTTATTTTTCCTCCATGTTTTAGAGGTTTCAGCTCATGATCAGTTACCCTGCCTTTGGGTCTCTAGTAGTACATCTTGGCAGATGTCTATGGTGCAACAAAACCATACACTTCATTACCAGGGAGCAAAAGACAAAAAGGAAGAGGCCACAATCTCCTTTAAACTCCATCCTTAATGACCCAAAGACTTTCAAATAGTTTACGACTCTGAAAGGTTACACTATCTCCCACCAGTACCATGCTGAGAACCAAGCCCTATTGGTCAATGGAGGAAATATAAGATCTAAATTACAGCACACACACATATACAGAGAGGGTGTGTGTGTGAAATTACCTAGATAAGGCATTTAATCCTCATGGGACATCTACCATTACCTAAGGACTAGGTTAGCTTTGATTTTTACTTATGTCTTAGTTACTTTTTTGTTGTTGTTGAGACAAAATACCCAACACCCAAAGTTAAAAGGGAAGGGGTTTATGTGGCTTTCAGTTCATAGAGGTTTCAGTCCAGAATCGGCTTACTCCAAGGCAGAGATGACAAACAGGCATGGCAGAGCAGAAACAACATGGCATGCACATGGTAGCTAAGGCAACAAGAAAGCCTTAACAGCATTTCCCTGCCCCTTATATCTTATTCAGACTACTTAGGGTGGGTAGTACTCACACCATTAATCCTAGTGCATTTGAGCCTAGTACTGGATCATGAATCAGTTCTAGCTTCACACACTCTTGATCAAGCCTATGAGCACAAGAGGCTTTGGGGGGACATCTAGACCCAAAACATAACAACTTACCTATTTGCTCAGTATTTTTTCTTTAATTGTTGGAGAGTACTCACTTGTTCTTAGCAAATGCATAGTGTACACCATGTTATATTTAAAAAAAAGTTTCCCATAGTGTGTAGCACATGTGGAACACCCAGTTTCTATTATGTGGATATTCTTTCACTACAAATTTGCTCTAATAATAGAATTGAAATAACTCCAAAAATAATACTAAAGTTAACTATAGTTCATAAAAATTTTTATAATGTTTTTACATTTTCTTTCTACCATGTAGGCATACCAGAATTTCCTAAATTATATATTGTTAATTGATTTTTTAAGAAAAATGATTTTAAAGGTTAAATCAGTTAGCAAATTAGCAATTAGAAGTTAAACTTTTATTTTGGAAGAGTTTTTAGTGTTTAATTAAAGTACATTAAGTCACTTCAATTATCTCCTGTATCTCTTCTTCTGTCCCTCCATCCCTCACTTCCTTCCTCACTTTCTTTTTATCTTTCATCATTTTTTCTCCCTCCCTTCTTTCCTTCCTTGTCTACTTTCCTTCATTTATTTCTGTTTTCCTCTCTTTCTCTCAGTTTACTCTGAATATTGAACTTCTTCAGAGAATGATCACCTGTCTCTCTGACAAAACCTATTGTCCATTCCAGCAAAGCCCTCTCCAGAAGTTTGGTCATATTGCCTGAAGCATACTGGGAGCCTACACCTGCTACCTCCTTTATTCCATTGCACAGTGAGTCGCAGGAAATGTCATCTTGTGTACATTCTAGGACTATTACGGGCAACCTAGTTTATAGGCCCATCTCTTCCTATAGTTGCCCAATTCTAGCGCAATTCCTGCCATTACATTAAAAATTCATATTAAAACATTATAAGGATTCAAATTCAATTTTGTGCCTTGCATTTATGATAGATTCAGAGAAAAATATATTTAAACACTTCTTATCTTTCTCTTTCAACAATCTTATAAATGTTTCAAAAGCCTGATCTTAAGATTAGTTATGGAATCATTGCCTGATAGTATGATTACTTATAGAATCATTGCATTATGGAATTGAAAATATTAATACACTGTTAAAATTACTGATTCTATTCTCAATTTTACAAATAAACAAACTGAGATATAGTGTCACTGAATAAAAAAGACAACTACTCAAAATACTAAAGCCCTGAACCATAAAGGCAGCAAAGAAAAAAATGATGAGAAAGCTGAAAAGTACATTTAAAAAAACATAATCCAACCACATAAAAGAAACCTCACCAACACACAGAGAGGAAATAAAATATTATTTAGATAAGAATAAAGTAAACTAAAAATTTTCAAGATAATGCAATCATGGTGAATAAAATTAATATGGATCAGATTTACTTTGTATTTGTGTTTTCTTCATCTTTTCATTTTTATATAGTTTTCTAGTTTAAAAATTTGCACCTAGTGTTCATAGTGCAAGTATATTCTCTATAAGAAAAAATTGTAGATTCTAGGAACATATTTTCTGGCATCTATTTACCTTGACTAAGTCAGGAGTTTAATATACTTCTGGCTGATTGTAAAGAGAGGTAAAACTTTTGGATTATTTGTATTATAGTGATTACATAATAGTAATCTATTTTGTTTTGCTCAAAAAGGACCACACATTCATATACATGTCAGTTTCCTGTAGATCTTACTGGTTCTTCCTTAGCAATTAAAAATAATCTGTATTCTTTGGGGTTTTGACAAGAAATGTTTTTCAAAAACTTGTTTTCTAAAATGTTGATCACAAGACTGGCTTCCAGATTATTTGTAGGAAAAAGAGCTTCAGGGAATTGCTTTGTTCATAGCTGAAAAACCATTTCTTTCTCCTATTTCAAGTCCTAAATCCCTTCATAGTTGTCAACAGCCTTTAGTTTTCTAGTTTTCTTCCTGTTTTCCTAGATAGCTATAGTTATTCTCATAATTAAAGCAATTTTCATGGTCTGCTTGAGCATAGTCATTCCATTTGACTAATCAAACACTTTTATTTCATTGAATCAAAGCAGTATTTGCACTTAATCCTTCCTTATTTAATTAGATAAATGGTATTCAGAAGAGTCTGTAATTTAGATATTGAATAGATAAGTGAGAGGAGGATCAAGGCTTATAGACTCTAATAAATATGTCTTTGGGGAAATCAAACTATGCTGTGAACTGATGACACTAAATTATTTAACATGAAGCCTTATGGTTTTTTTTAAAAAAAATAGTTGTAGCTTATAGGAGAGATTATTCTCAATGTGAAACAATCAGAAAAATTTATGAAAAATAGTGGACTTTCTTGATTAAGCCTGATAAAACAAATAGAATTTTGATAAGAACAATTTAGTTTGTGAGTGTTTTTATTTAGACTTAGATAACATCCTGTTGAAAACATAGTGTTTTGGTCAGTTTTCCATTACTGTTACAAAGATCTGACATTCACAACTTAGAAGAGGAGAGGTTTATTTTAGTTCACCGATTCAGATTCAGTCCATTGTGGCCTGGCTCCAAGGCAGAAATATCATGGCAGAAGGTGTGGTGGAGGAAAGCTGTTCACCTCCAGGCACCTAGCAACCAGAGAACAGTGGAAGTATGGGAGAGGAAGGGGCCAAGGACCAGATATGGCCCTCTGAATCATGTCTCCATGACCACTCCCTTTAATTAAGCCCTACTTCCTAGGTCTCCATCATGTTTCAGTAATGGCATCAAATTATAATCTCATCAGTGATCATCCACTGAGACTTTAGGGCCCTCATGATACAATTGTCTATGAAAATACCCACAGATATACTCAAAACTGTGATTTACTAAATTTCTAGGCATTTCTCAATTCAATCAAATTGACAATGAATGACCTTTCCACATGCAGATGAAGATAAGTGTGTTCAGATGAGAAATCACTTGTACTACTTTACAATTCATGGTGGATATACTAGAGGTAGAGTGCAAAGGGAAATTGCAGCCATGTTTTAGGGGCAAATGTTTACTGAGGCAACACTTGAGTTTAAATTCTTACTCTTCAAAGTTGCTGAGATCAGCAATACTATCATTATCTGGAGGGTTGTGAAGGATGCAGAACATCAGACTCAACTTTAGATCTGCTGAATAGAAGTCCACATAATATGACTCCTAGGAATGCTAAAATATAATAAACACAGGTTTAAAGGAGCTGATGTCTGGTGGTTATCTAGAGCAACACTGTAGTTGATAAAGATTCAAAGATTAGTTTTTTATTTAATATTAATATACATTCCAATGATTATAATAACCATGAAGCCTATGAGTGAATGTGTATCTGTGTAGTTGTGCAGATGTATAGTAGACTACTTTAATTCCAGATGTAAATGTTATGATGACATGAGTGAGAGAGACTGGTCATCAAGTATTTTTCAACCTTCAGCAAGCAGCAGGATCACCTGGAAATTTGGTAAACTCACCTCTCTGAGCCCCAACCTTGGCCTTTCTAATTCAGTGAGTTTGAGGTAGGCCCTGAACTTGGTATTTGTATCACTTTCTCAGGCGACTCTGATTTTGCTGGTCAAAGGACTAGCTTTAAAGAACCTTTGCCTTACAAAAATAACTTTTGAGTTATGTGAGATAGCCTTGCACTTTTTATAATTTCTTTCTATTTCCCTGTACTCTACTTCTGCATTTAAAATCTCAACTCTTGTTGAGGTTAAAAAGAGAAGCAGATCTACTGAAGTAAAGATTCCTTTACAGTGAATTGCATAAAATAGGTATCAAGAAAATATTCCTTGATACAGATTAGTACAATACCTAGTTACAGAAAGAAACACACAAAAAATCAGGAGTAATCCTCACCAAATTACTCAACTTTAGGGCAGGTGAAAAAGGTGGACACTGTAATGGCAGGCAGAGAATATGAGACCTGATTATTTCATCATTAACATGAAAACAGGAGGGACTTAGACAAATATGAAACAAACACAGTGGACATGAGAAACATGAGTAGATGATAAAGAATCTGGAGAAAACAATGGAGAAGGAAATACTTATATTAGTTTCTCACCGAAGATTGCCCTATTCCTCACCATCTGGCTTCTTTATTGATATTTTAAATCTATTGTGTACATTCAGCTAATGTAAGGATTTAAAGAATATATAACTTGAAATGATCTTAGACCTCCTATTTTGCTTCCACATTGTGTGAACTTTAATAAATTATTAAATTCTTACTGTTTCTTTTCCATGATCTGTAAAATGAAGGTAACAGAAATACTTATCTTTTAAGAAATATTATAAAATTAAGTGACATCATATAAAGCATGGTAGTACCTGAGTCATGGTACATATTCAATAAGTGTGAGATATTGCCATTGTTACATATACATATATTTATACAAAAAAGGTATGTGTATATACACATATGTCCATGTACATACATAATTACACAAACATATGCACAAATATATAATACACATTCACTTTCTGTATCTTTTTTCACTATATGTTATTATTGCATGTTAATATTACATAATGTTGAGTTTTTTCTGGTACGTGCACTAAAGTATCTTAATCAATTTCAATCTCATTAACCCTCCTCTCCCTTCAAAGGTATTTCAGTTATGCCTATTTATATAGAGAGTTGATTCTCTGTATCCTCAGGTTCTCCATTTATGGATCGAAACAACTAAAGATGGAAAATATTGGAAAAATGCATTTGTACTGAGCCTCTACAGATTTTCTTCTTATTTCCTAAACAATAGTAAAACAATTACTTATATAACATTTACATTGTATTAGCTATTTGAAATAAATGTGACAGTTAAGCTTAATGGTTAAGCAGGTTGGCTAAAGAGCAGCCATTTCTGGATATGTCTGGGTGGGTCATGGAGGTGTGATCTCAGATCTCTACCTGGTCACTGACATTTCCACTCTGTTGCTCTTTTCTTGTGCTCTGTTTCCAAGCCACTATACACTTCTGTCATGATGTTCCTGCCTTGAAGTCAGCCAGTCATGAGCAGACCCCTGAGAAATCATGAGCCAAATTAAACTTCTTTTAGTTGAGTATGTCAGGTATTCCGCTTCAGAAACAGGAAACCTGACTGATGTATTAAGGGTGATTTTCAGAATGTATAGGAGAATTATTGTTTGGATCTAAGATGACCCCATAAAGTCTCATGTAGTTAAAGATGGCAATTTTGGAAAGTGATTGAATATGGGGATACTATACTCATCAGTGGATCAATTAATTGATGAGTTGAAGGCTGAAAGTGCTGTTAATAAGTGGAGCCCAGATGAAGGAGGAGATCCCTGGGAGTGTGCTTTTGGAGGGTGTCTCTGTCTCTCTGGCTCCTGCTTTCTGCTTCCCGCATGCCATACATGGGTCCCCTGCCGAATCCTTCCTTCATGTCATTTCTGCATTGCAGCCAGCTAATTGTGGACTGATCACTCCAAAACCATGAGTCAAATAAAACCTTTTTCTTTAAATTATGGGTTGTCAGGTATTTTGTCCCAGAAATGAGAAAGCTAATACATAAGTGTAACTATACAAGTTATATGCAAATACTTCACCATTTTACATAAGGCACTTGACTATTCACTGATTTTTTGTATCCTCAGGGGTCTTGGAACTATCTCCTATTAATGATTAGATATGACTATATTTACATATTATATAACCTAATTTTAACTACTATGTCACAAAATGAACAGTTTTAAAAATTCTGTAAGAAATTTCATTCAGAAGACTGATAATGACTCAAGCATAAGAGAATATTAATAAAACAGTTGTCCATTGAGTTTCCATCAGCTTTGTTAACTGATAAAAACTAATAAAGATTTAATCAAATCTGAGCTTATGTTAGTTAAAATCCTAGAGAATAACCATTAAGATTAGTGGATAAATTTAAGATTATGTCCTCTGAAAATTTTCTTGGTCAAAAATACAGGTAGATGTGATTGCAAGAATCACCAACCTAGTCAACCACCTTCCTAATCATTCTCCTTGAATGTGCATGGCAAATTCAGATTCTCAGCTTAGGATTCAAGTAATAGATAAATGCATATTATTAGGACATCGTATCGGATGTTTATATCACCAACAAAGATGGTAGCTAAACACAATCTGAATGTGCTGTTGAGGCAGAAGTAGGATTAAACTTGAAATATTCTTCAGCCTAAATTAAAAATTATTTTGGTAAATGAAGTAGGATGAGGAATAGACAGTAATAGAAATTTGAGAATAGCAGAAGCAAAAAAGACTAAGGCAATGAACACAATATTGAATGCATTAAACTACTGAACTTGACAAACAAACCCCAATTAAGTGGTCAGAACATTGAGTTAATACATAATGCTAGTTCTTTGAAAATCACAAAGTGCAACAGTTGGTACCACCTGCACAGCTATTCACCAATACCTTTCAGAGGGCATACATAATTATTTCAAATCATTATAGAAAATATGTTAAAATGCCAAATAATTTTAGATTGCTGCCATAAAAGCTTTCTTTAAAATGAACAGAAGTGTGGAGGCAGAAAATTATATGGTATTGAAAAAAATTCCATTTGGTGATTGATTCATGTAGGTGAAGTGCATTAGAATGGTGGATAGAAAACAGAGAGGAAGGTTTGGCTTGGATCCTGGCCAGCCCTGAGTGGTTTGGTTCTACAGACTCTGATGGCCCCCAACATTTTCTGCATGTAAGAATAGCATGCTCAGAAAAGATATTCCATTCTTGAAGTCTCCTGGAAAGACTCCTGATGAAGTCATATCTCTACTCTAATATGTCCCATCAGTGCAAGAAGCCAGAAGAGAAAAGCAAGACAGATGGGCATAGACATTAGTAATTTTTATGAGGTAAAATGGTATATTCATTCTTCTTTTCCCTTCTCTATCTCTTTTTACATGTTATCCAGATTTATTATTTCTGAGAAAATTAAATTGTGTAAGACTGAAATATACAAGAACAACTTCATGCTTTCTTTCCACAATCAAAAGTTGATATCAAAGAATAGAGTTCCTCCTTGACTCTGCCAAAATATACATTAACAGTCATATAAGTGAAGGGTTGCCTTTGTTTCAAATGTGTTACATCTTATAAATAGACTATTTTAAAACTCCAGTCATAGGGTCAATAAAAGACCACTTCCTTTGATGCTCTCTGATGACTTTTCTCTCCCCTCAAATCATTTCTGCTTCCCTGACAAAAAACACCCCTGCACACTACCTTGACACACAACTTCCCTGGCCAAAATAAGTTGAATTATAATATTAAATTATAAATTTGCTTTTCACTGAGGTTGGAATGAAGTTAACTAGTCTATAGGTCAGAGAGAGAAAACGTTATATGCTTTGGAAATAGCAGAGCCCACACAATAACTCATCCATTAACTTGTTTTGTGAACTTTCATAAACCAAGGAAGAATGAGTGTCTGTTAAATAAAACTATATTTTAAGCACTGTCTCTTATTTTTTCTCATCTAATAGTCACCTATTCTTGTTGTTACACTTCTGTAATGTTTTTCCCTTTTTATTGGCCCATCTTTCTAGCTCCTCAGTGATACCTCTCCACTAAGTCCTCAAATCCTTTTGAATAACAGGTTTCCCTCTTCCTTTGTAAGATCCCAAGTTATGATCTTAAAATTGAGGGTGTCATGTGCTATCCTTTACCATCATTTCCATGATTTCAAGTGTTACTTGTTTATATCCTGGCCTGTGAGCCTTCATGAAAGCTTTGAGAAAATGCAAATTCCAGTGTATAAGGTCAGATCTTGAAGCAGAGTGAAGAGTGCCCTGTAAACAAGGAAAAGGCTATTATATATTATATTATATTATATATATTATATATTATATATATAACAAGTTTGTTACTGAAAACTTACACCTGCAACCATCAAATCTGCCACCCAAAATATCTGCATGAAAATAAGAATTTAACTGATTTTCTGACCTAAGGTGTTGCTATCCTTGTAGATGTGAACTTTTTAAATTTATAAAATATAACTCCATGAAATGTCTGAGATTTTATTAAAATGTACTTGTTCAAGATATTACACAAAATAGCATTAACTTGGTATTTTATATATATATAATATACACATATGTGTATAATCTTGATATCGTATATATATAAAGAATACACACATACACACACACGCACACACACACACACACATGCACATACTCTAAAATCAGGATGTTGCCAGTGCCATGGTGCATTTTAGACCCTCGGTAAGATTCCTGCTTGCTTCTTCCTGCTCTCTGGTAAGTGACTGTCAATTCTTGGCATTCCTTGGCTTGCTGCTACATCATTCCAATCACTGCCTCTGTCATCCACGGTATTCTGTGCACATCACTTCACATCATCCCTTCTCTTCATATAAGGATACCAGTCATGTTGGATAAGGGCCCATCCTATTCCACTATGACTGTATCTTCACTAATTTTATGCACAATGATCCTATTTCCAAATAAGGTCACCTTCTCATGTATTAAAAGTTAAGGTGTTAGCATATCTTTTTGGAGGACACAATTACAACCATAACACTCATAATCACACATCTTCTAGCAGCTACTTAAATATACATTTAGATTTTATAGTTGGCATTAAAATTACTATTTCACATGCTCCAGATATACTTCAAATATGTAAATCATTTTTAAAACCCAATAACTCTATTACATAAAGCCCTGTTTCATTAGATATGTTTTTTAGCAAAAATCTGTGTTCATGATGACCTGAAAAAACTGCTTCAGTGGTGCGTTGTGGCCATGTGTCCCTGTCTTTCATTTTATGTTTAATTTTCTTTATTTCCTGACTCTATTTTTGAGTTGTTTTATTCTGTTATGAGGACTGATGGTGACTGGCACTATATAAAAAGAAAGAAAGAAAAGTATCAATAATGATGTAAAACAAGGGAGCTACACACAGGTAGCCCCCTATCCAAATGATGCAATTTTAAGATTATCTGAAAAATGTCGTATACTTAAACCATCTCTCATATCAGTCTACTAATGCTATTACATGTTTTTCCTAGGAGTTTTCTGGAGACTTGCATATTTTAATTGGCATAAAACTTTACAGCTTAGACAAGCAAAAATTTAAGCAGCTAGTTTCTTGTCATCTAGTGGAGACACGAATTTCATGCAATTGAATGAATATGATTTTGGTGATTGGAAAATGAGAGACATGAAACTCAAATCTAGTCCATTGCTGTATCCTTAGGGAAAAACTTCAAAGACACAGAGAAAAATGTGGGTATTGACTTTTATGACATCTGAGACATTGTGGTAGAATATTCAGCATAAGAAAACTTTGACTACAGTTTACTCTGATTTGATAAAATTCCTAAAATCAAATTATCAATTGATAATTTCTATTGGAAAATTACCATTAAAAAGTCACAAGATACATAAATCTTAGTGGGTTCACAATTTTATTATTTTGATTAATATTTCTTTTTTGAGTAATATTTCTATTTTGAGTAATATTTCTTCTATCTGCATTATATCGATTGCTCACACAGCTATCTAGATGAGACAGGAACTCATTCTTCTCTATCCTCTAATGAGTTGATTACAGGCTTTGGGACTTGATGGCATCAAAAAAAAAGGAAAGAAAGAAAGAGAGAAAGAGAGAGAAAGAAAGAAAGAAAGAAAGAACGAAAGAGAGAGAGAAAAACTATAATGTAAAACTGAATTTCTCTATGGACATGTATTATTCAACTACCCAAATACAAAAACAAGAAAATAAACAACCCAAATAAAAATAATTGGGTCCAAGATTTGCTCAGACATTGTTGAAAGATTTAGGGGGCCAATAAACATCTGAAAACATTCTCCACATCATTAAAAATGAGAGAAATGTAAATCAAAACCCCAGGGGGATATTCCTATATACCTATTACAGTGGTAAAAATTAAACAGACTAATCATAACATGTGATAGTGGGAACCTGGAGAAACTAGAATTTCCAATATATTGTCCATCAAATTTTAAATGATCAACTATTAAAGCAATTTGCAGGTATTCTTTCTTCTCTTCTTTTTTTTTTTTTTTTTTTTTTGGTACCTGGGATCTGCCCCTTGAAGGTATTCTTTCTCAGTTAAGCATACATTTACTGATGGTGTAGCCATTCCAGACCTAGGTATATACAAAAGAAATAAAAGCATAAACCCAGAGATTTCCATGGAAATGCTATAGTAGTTTTATTTGTAATAGAATTCCAAATGGGAACAACTCAAATATCTATTGACATGTGAATGAATGAATAAAATATGGTATGTCCATACAATGGAAGTTTACTCGACAACAGAAATGGAATGCACTATTGTATTAATATATATACATACACGGTTGAATCTCAAAAATAATTATGCTGAATTAAAAAATCCACAAACAAAAAGAATTAATATTGTATAATCTTATTTATGTAAACCCTAGAAAATGTAAACAAATCTACAGGACAGAAAAGAGATCAGCCATTATTTGAGGAGAGGTGAGTGTGCAGAGAGATTACAAAACAGCAAAAAGAAACTTGTGTGAATTACGGATATGTTCATTATTTTCATTGTGATGTTTTCAAAGTTTATATATACATAATGTAAAAACTAAGCAAATGTCCAACTAAATATGTGCAGTGTATCCTGTGTCTATTATGTTTCAAAAAATTTTTAGAAAGATAACTGTCCCTAGATTTGCTAGGGTGAAGACCACCTTGAAGACAACTTACCTGCAATCTGTTACCAATCTTGTCAAGTAAGCCTCTTAATTAACTTTTTCTTGTATTTATTTTATTTCACTTCAAAACCACTCTTTAGTTCATATTTCTTTAAGATATCACCATGATATCCGATATTCTTCCAGACCTAAACTAAGAAAATTAGTATATTTTCTTACCAATTCTAACCCCATTAGCTACTACTGTACATCTTCTAACCTACAGAGCATACTTTTAAAAGGGTGAAATTTTGAAAATATTTAACTGCATCTCTTTCTAAGAAATAGACCCAGGTTTGTAAAAGGCATTTGATGTCTAGTTTTTTTTTAACCCTGCTTTTCTTTCTCCCAAGTTTGAATATTTATACTTCAGACATGCAGATATCATTCTGGTTTTGCATATGCTGATACTTTTGCCAGAACTATGATATCCTCTTTCCTCATAGTAAGTTCTTATTGTCCTTTCAGCTCAGCTTCTAATTCCTCTGGTCACTCCTCAATTGTTCATCTTCTCAGCACTCATTTTGTAGATTTAATATACATAAAACATTGCACCTAATCCCCATAGCTCCTGTGGACTCTTTGTGAAACACCTGTCATATTTTCATCACCTGATCCCTAGTATGAGTGGTGAATGTTTACTCAGATGAGTTAACTGATGAACATAGCATGTGTTTTAGGAATCTATTTAGGCACTAATGGCTCAAAAAATCTAGTTCAACTCATTGATCTCAAAAACATGAAAAAGGATGTTTTGTGTTTTTGTAATTTTCACAAATTAAAAAATTAATTAGATGATTTTCCCTCTCCTTAACATAACACAAAATAGTCCAGGCAGCTTCCTAGGAAATCCACTCTGTTGATTGAGAGTAGGGTAAGAAAGAAGGTTCAATTCAGATTAAAAGTCAGTGCTAAGACGCTAATACAAATCCAATTTTTCTTTAAAAATTTATAAAGAGAAGGAACAAAAGTATTTCAAGTAATTGATAGATGGTATGGTTTGGATCTTAAGTGTCCCCCAAAGGCCTGTATGTTACTGGCTTGGTTGCCAGCCTGTGGCACTAATGGGAGGTGGTAGAACCTTAAGAGGTAGGGTGTAATTCGTGGCAGTTAGGTCACTGGAGTTTACTCTGGAAGAGGATATTAAGATCCCCACTTCCTGTCTCTCTCTTTTCTTTTGGGCCATCTTGAGGTTGACAGGTTTCTGTGATGCGTTCCTGCCATGGTGTTTTGTTTTGCCTCAGGCCCCAAAACAATGACACCAACATACTATGGAGTGGAATCTCTGGAACTGTGAGCCAAAATGAAACTTTCCTCTTTTTAAGCTGATTTTCTTAGTTATTTTGTCACAGTAATAGAAAGCTAAGTAATACATCAAGGAAATGCATTTCAGAGGAATGTGTTTCAATTCCACAAGAATTAATAAAAAAGCGGTAAGCCTTAGAGGTAGCAAAACTGATCTTTATATTCTTTTATCCTCTTGATATTTCTTTATAAGAAGATATCAAAAATATTCTTTTCTCTCTCTTGATATTTTTGGAAACAGAGCCATATGTGTCAAATGGAAAATGTAATTTAAAAAAAAGACAAGCCAGTATTAAATAACTTCAATATAATACTATTGGTATTCAAATATTGAGAGGGGAATAGCAAATACAGGACTTTTATAAAAGAAAACTCTGAAGTCAAAATGTATATTTTGTAACCATTAATCCCTGTACAGTGAGTGGATAATGTTCACTGCACATGTGAAATTAAAACATTTTAAATATAGATGCAAAGATTTGCTTTTTACGTTGTTATGAACATATACCACATACTATGTATATATATATAAATATATATATAAAAACAGGTTTATGTTTCGACTTTTTACTTTCAATACTCAATATCACTCTGTTTCAAAAAGTAAACATATCCCCAAACCTCATTTCACCAAGCTAAAAGCATCTATAATACAATCTGATGGTGAATTTAGGACTGTCTCTAAAAGGGTTTCAGTAATTATCTTTAAATATCACAAGACATAAACAGCATGTTTAGGAGTTAGGCATAAAAAACTGATTACAAATCTCAAGACAAACCTGAAATAATCCTCAGATATAGAAAAAGTTCAGCTTCTACTGTTTTCTATGCCAGCATCACTGTGTATCCTAACTTTTCACATCATTAAGCCTCCCACAATAGGTTTCAGGTGGTTTACAGAGACCAATTCAAAGACTCTAAATCCCTCTGCTACCTTGGGATATTAAAAACTACATCTCTGTTTTTCCAGAAGAACAAGACTATCCCTCTAGAGATACTTATATTAGCTAGAAATGGCCTGTTTATGTGATGAAATATTTCATGCAAAATTATACCTGATTCACTGCAATCTTTCATGTGCATACAAGAGATCATAAAAGAAAGTGAGTGCCAGAAATGTAGTTACCAGAGTAGAAGAAACTGCTTTTCCACCTTGAGTTCTTCCTATCATCCTGTCTCTAACTTTCATATGATCTATTGATCTGTATTGACTGGGGAAGAGGAAGAGTGAAGACCAACATGCCCTCACCTCTCATGTCAGCACTTTCTTGTACATACAAATACAGAGAACATATTTCTTAGTCTAAATATTCAAGAAGCTTCCACACTTGATAGTTGTGGTGGATTAAATAATGGTTAACTTGGAATGCCCCTTTGAACTGAGTCAGCATAGTTCTGGGTATGGAAGACCCACCTGAGAATTGTTGCCAAAGTCATAAAAGGAGATCTGGAGGGGAAGATTGCATGCTCTTTTTTTTTTCCTGGAGAAGCTAGCCTCAGCTGGTTTTCCTGATACAAACTTGGCTATTCTCATCATCAGAGAAGCTCGAGTCCTCGCTATCAGCTGGGATGGCTGCTGTTCTCCTCAGGGGAGCTCTGATCTTCACCTTGAGCATCATTTCCAGCTCTGGTTCAGATCCTTCAGCCTGGTGGCATAGATCTTTCACCCCACCAGACTTTCTAGCTTCTACTACTGGCCTTTGGACCTTCCTAGTGCAGATCCTTGATATGGACTTGCATGAGACATTACCGTGGGCTCTGCCCCTCTAGCTAGGCTCATGGAAGACATTGCCTTGGGTTCTAGACCTTCAGCTGGACTTGTGTGGGACATTGTCATGGGATCCAACACCTCGGCTGGATTCTTTGGGTCTCTGGTGTGTAGAAAGATCTCTTGCACTCCTCTGCATTTAACTTTTTGGGTGTATTATAAAATAATCCTATAAAATATGTGTCCTGTATTAAATCTATTCCCCGGCAAATCCTGATTACAATAATAGTAAATAGAGTAATAATTTTAGAAGTATTAAAATAATTATGATTATACAGAATACAACTTTTTTTATACCTCCACTTTCAGTGGAAAACCAGAGGAGGTTTAGGAATGCTCAAGAATATCTTGCTGAATTCTTCTCTAGTGGTGGAAAGTCCATTTGATAGCAAGCAGAACCTATCTGCTTCATATCATCCAGACATATTATTGCTAACTGTGAGTAACTATTTACCTCCAAATATTTATAATGCATTTTTGGGGGGCATCATTCTTATGAGAAATGTACTGAAAATATTTACCTATATTTCTAGCAGGATAATTTTACTTTTCCCAAAACACTGTCGAAAGGTGAAGACAGTTTGAGTTATTTTTTTCTTTTTACCAAATTTAGTAAGACCAAGATACATATTCTGGATACTTCTTTAGGCACCTCATTCCCTGGTCCTAAAGAAATTCAAATCTAACAATAGGGAATTTTTTACAGATTAAACCCTGGGCCTCCTTGAACTGCTAAACTGCCCAGGCTTGGCTTGAACTTATGATCCTTCTGCACCCGTCTACTAGAGTTCTGGGATTATAGTAGTGTGATATATGCGTGGCTTGAGTATTTTCTAAAGATGCCTAGAGTTTAAAATCATGGAATAATGGTCTATAAAACACATTATTTCAAATTCAAGTCCTAACTTTCAGTGAACCATTTATTAAGTTAGTTGAAAGTGTGAAATCTAATGCCCTGAAGAGTGGCAAAGAAATTTCTGTTTATTTTTTTCTCCGTATAAGTGAATGGTATCTAAGTAATCTCCATATTGTCAGCATATCTCCATATTGAAGAAGGATTTCTCATGTGAGAATGAGCTAGGTGATCTTTTATGCCATATATTCTTGGGATTGACATACTTTCACTAATTTATTTTTATCACACTAATCTTCTGTCACGTCTGTACAAATTAACTGTTCTGGGAAATAAAATGTCCACCTCTAGTTGCAGCTAATTCTAAGACACAAT
This sequence comes from Heterocephalus glaber, assembly GCF_000247695.1. The sequence continues at coordinate 734,691 of NW_004624920.1, forward strand.
TTTCCGCAGGATAGTGTAGAGGCAGAAAAACACTAGATATGGGCAGGCGGAGTTACATTTGAGATGTTCAGTGTCATGCACTATTGACCTTAACAACCAGCTCTATTTAAAGATTAAGAATGTTTGAGTTGAACATTGCTTGTTATCTAAGAGAGGATTAATTACTGGTACCAGATTTGTCACCATCCAAATTTCTGTCCAATATCCAGATTTGAAGGAAATTAAAAATATTAGAAAGACCTGTCCATCACACTGGAAGGATATCAAATAAGCATTAAATACCAGTAATCCTGTCATTGTAGAGTATAAAGTTAACATTTAGCAGTATTGTGAATCTATTAAAATGTAGAGTTGCTGATTAAAGGAGGAGGGCAAAACATTATATCAGATAACTACCGAATGAGAAATTATATTTGTTAATCACTCTTTTCTCTCTCCACACACACATTTTAGTTTGCACCAATCCCTCGTTCCAAACTCTTACTCCTTACCATTCAACCTATACAATCTTTGGGTTTTTTTCTGCCTGGATCTCATCCTAAAAAAGCCCCTCTGAAGTCCTCTTTACAGTGATGGATTTTCCATATATGTACATGTGTCACAGTATCGATTATAATCTGTAACACTGCTGCTAACTAGGTACACATGTATCTCTGCATAAACCTATACCATCATATTATTTATCTCTCTATCAATAATTCCTTCCAGAGTTTCTGGTGCAAAACTTTTTGAGAAATATATTTTACAATAAATGAACAGATATATGATGGAAAATTTTAAAGAGAACTGTAAATTTTGCCCTGCTATCAAATTTGTGCATAGGTTATTTTATAACTTTAATACTGTTGTAAACCATAGAAGAAGAGGTTGAGTCTAGATATAGGGCTGGAGACAGAAAGAAAGAAGCAGAAGCAATAGGATGTTCTTTATGAAAGATCAAGGCATATGGGAATACATATATACATACATATATATATGGTTTACTAATCTACCAAATCTTTAGGAAGAAAATTATTTTCTCAATTAGTAATCATTACCATGACATATAGAACAGGAACTATTTGCTTTAATTCTGTTCCAAATTAATTTCTGATTTCACTTATATTATTAGATATCTACTCTCATGATGTGTATAAATGTTAGGAGATAAATTGTTGATCCCCAGTTTATGCATAAAACTTGAAATATCAATAAATATTTCCTGTGGCTAGATTTCAGTAAGCAGCACTTGAGGCATAAAGTAAACCAAAAAATGTATAAAACTTACTTTATTTCTGGTTACTGGTCTTTAGTCTTTAGAAAGAGCTCTTTATGACATTTTTCTGATTTTTGAGAGGATGCCACTACCTCTACAGGATAAAAAATGGCAGTATTTCATGAAAGTTTCTCATTCTTGTTTTTCAAGTGTGACAATAAATTTTGTAGCTTTCATAAAGGAAATTTTGGGTTTTTATGTCCAAAAGAACACATTTTAGAAATACAAACTATCAGGTGATTGTTTCCTACCTACATATGCTACTAAATACTTTGTACTTGCCAAACACGTTCTTTATCCCCTATCCTGTTAGGAAAAAAAATAAACTTTAACTAAAGTTAGATCTTCCTTTATGGGTCTTAAATATCTCTTATCTCTAAGGTTCTGCATGAATGAAGAGTCAAATATCTGGCTAATGAATTTATTGTAAACTTTCAATTAGGAAAAGAAGCAAAGTAAATGAAGGCAAATAATTTAAGTGAAAAAAAGTTACCCTTTTAGACAAGGGTAAACATGTAATTAGGTATTCATTCTGTCTTATACCAGACAAAGTTGATTTTGCACTCTAAAATGAGAGATTACTAACAAATGTTTTATAAAACAGTCATAAATAGTTTTCTATTGTGAACATAAGAATTCTTAACTAGTTGTTCTAAAATTTGACAAAATTTGTTTAGCTAAATTAACTCTGCATGTCTTTTGTTAAAAGATTTGTGTTTTGGGCTGGAGATTTAGCTCAGTGGTTTCACTGCCTGCTGCACAAGGGCAAGGACCCGAGTTCAATCCCTGGTACCAAACAAACAAACAAACAAACAAACAAAATTTGTGTTTTTACTCTAGCAGTTTAATTGTTGCCCATTTTGTGAACTTCTTTGTTGTCTCCTTTTCAGATCCACAGATAAAAATAACATGGCATATTAATTATCTGAATATCATATTTAATCAATGATATAGTATTAGTTATTTCAAACACAACTTCTTTGCAGCATATTGTATTCTGAGGTTTTATTATATAAGCAATAATACTTTGAGAACTTTGAAGTATAATACACATGTTGTTGAGGCAGTAACTTTATTCCATTTAAAGTAATTGATTAATTAGTTATGGACTGAACAAATCCTGATTATAGTTTGAAAAGCCCTAAATTTTTAACATTTAAGATTCTTTTCTCTTTCTGAAGAGTAAATACCCCAAATGAGCAGATCACTCAATGATTAGTAAATTGAATGCTTACTTTATTTTCTCCACAATTCGAGAAGATATGAGCATCTGTGTTAGATGTAACAAACAATACTTAAGAAAGAAATTGGTAATTTGTGAAGAGATTTAAGCTTAGTAAATTCCTGTATGCATTATGTATATTTCTTCTTAAACACTTGGCTTCTTTACTTTACCCAATAAAATATAGACATTGATTTCCTCAGCACAGAGCAGTGTGGTCCCAAGAAATAAAATTTAGGCCACATGTGTAATTTTTAAATTGTTAAATAGACAAAACCTAAATGGGAAAAAAAGAATTAGGATTATTAATTTTAAGAGAAAATTTTATTTAATATTTGCAAAAGCTCATTTTAAAATATAAACACTATAAACATTTATTATTTAGATACTGGTCCTTTTCTTATCCTTATCACTGTATTGAGCCTTTGAAAGCTGGTGTATGTTTTACATTTACATCATGGTTTATATTGGACATAACTGCATTTCAAGTGCCTGTTTCATGTAGCTGTTTGCTACTGTATTTTATAATGCAGTTTAAGACCTGTTCAAGCCATAGTTGTTATGTAGTTTCCAAAGAGATCTCTAAGAGGGTCACTGAGAACTGTATGTGGAGAAGAGTAATTTTGTTGTTCCAGTGGCTGTTAATCAAAGGTCTATTCCAAAATAGAGTGGTTGTACCTATTTCCCTGGCTAACCTTCCCTCTGAAGATTAACAAATTATCCCATGATGTTGTGAACCAGTGAAAAATTTCTTCTGAAGTCGAGTCCAATGCCCAGAAAAAGAAACACATGATCAAACAGAATGAGCCCTCTTTTCTTACCAAAGAGTTGCAAGCAAATATAGAAAATTCACAGATTTCTTTGAGTTATGTAATTTCCAGTGGAGTTATATACATTAAGATAGAAATAAAAAAAGGGAAAAACTGATAATATTTTTGCACCTGGAATTTTGAAAAGCACTGTATAATTGTCTCATTTTATTATTTAAAAATAAAAAATACATATTTTTATAGTCTTCATTTCTAAGACAGGTCTTTCTGGATTGGGAGCCTGTATTTTTCATGACACCATTATTTTCTTTTTAAAATGGAATATTTTATTTATTTCTTACCATTCACGCCAAGCTGAGTTACTTTGTTTATTTATTCCTTGATTATTATGTTGGTATAGGAGATATGCCTGTTTAGGCTGAAAATGACATGCTACCCTTGACTTTGTCAACATCAGATGCCTCATAATATACCTACCAGCTATATGCAGGCTGAGATGACAGAAAAAAATGTAGACTTGTTTAAAAGTTAAGCCCTACACAAATGCTTCCAGCTCTTTAGACCATAAGATACCTACAAATTCTTTGAGACACTATGAACTATTTTAGAAGAGAAATAAGAATTTGATTGCTGGGGCCAGGGATTTAGCTCAGTGGTTCCACTGCCTGCCTCGCAAGTGCAAGGACCAGAAAAAAAAAATCATTGCTTTCATTTACTTATCCATTTATATATGCATGCCTTTATTTATTTTTAATTGAACAAATAATATTTGTGCCCATCTATTTCTCAGGTATTCTTAGACACTAGTAATGCTGGGGTAAATATGACAAGTAGAATTTCTGCCCTTTTGTAATTCTAGTGGAGGGGAAAAATAATAAAATAAGGTGTGTTATAAAAACCGATATAGGAAGTGATATGACAATGACAGTAGGGATCAGAACTAGGCTGAAGTTCCAGGAAGGCTGACTGAAGCAACTGGGGTATTAAGAGGTAAAGGAGAACTGAGAGGTTACAGAAAGAAATGGTGACACAAGGAGCATCGGGGTAGTGATTTCAACATAGGGGAAGCCAGTGTGCTTTTAGTCTAAAGAACAGTGCCAGTTTTGCCCATACTGTGGAAAGTTGGAGGTAGGGCTAGGTCAGGGATGTTCTCCTTAAGAATGTGACTTTCACAAATTCATCCCTGGAAGCAAATGTTACTTTGATTCCCAAACCAGGGAAAGACCCAACCCAAAAAGAGAACTACAGGCCAATCCCCCTAATGAACATAGATGAAAAAATCCTCAACAAGATACTGGCAAACACAATACAGAGGGTCATCAAGAAGATCATACACCCTGACCAAGTTGGATTTATCCCAGGGATGCAAGGATGGTTCAACATTCATAAATCAATAAATGTAATACACCATATTAACAGAGTCAAGGAAAAAAACCATATGATCATCTCAATAGATCCAGAAAAAGCATTCCACAAAATCCAGCACCCATTCATAAAAAAAACACTACAGAAAATTGGAATAGAAGGTCTTTATCTTAACCTGATTAAGGCTATCTATGAAAAACCAACAGCCAACATCATACTAACTGGTCAAAAACTGAAAACTTTCATGTTAAAATCAGGAACAAGACAAGGATGCTCACTATCACCACTCCTGCTCAATATAGTTCTGGAAACATTAGCCACAGCAATTAAAAAAGAGAAAGAAATAAAAGGAATAAAGATAGGAAAAGAAGAAGTGAAACTGTCATTATTTGCTGATGATATACTTTACATAGAAGACCCAAAAAACTCCTCCAGAAGACTTCTAGACTTAATTGACAGATTCAGTAGAGTAGCTGGATACAAGGTCAACACTCAAAAAACAATAGCCTTGTTGTACACAAATAACAGACTCACTGAGAGAGAAATTAGGGAAACAATTCTATTTACAATAGCATCCAAAAAAATGAAATATCTAGGAATCAGTCTAACAAAAGAAGCAAAAGACCTCTACACTGAAAACTACAGCACTCTGAAAAAAGAGATCAAAGAGGATACAAGAAAATGGAAAGACATCCCTTGCTCCTGGGTAGGAAGAACCAATATAGTGAAAATGGCCATATTTCCAAAACTACTATATAGATTCAATGCAATGCCAATTGAAATTCCAACAATATACTTCACAGAACTAGAAAAAACAATCCAAAAATTCATTTGGAACCATAAGAGACCCAGAATTGCTAAAGCAATTCTAAGCAACAGAGACATGGCTGGGGGTATCACAATACCCAACTTGAAACTATACTACAAAGCTACTGTGATAAAATCAGCATGGTACTGGCAAAGGAACAGACCTGAGGATCAGTGGAATAGATTAGAAGATGCAGAAACAACTCCAGACATGCTCAGCCACCTCATCTTTGACAAAGGAGCCAACAACCATCATTGGAGGAAAGATAGCCTATTTAATAAACAGTGTTGGAAAAACTGGATCTCAACCTGCCAAAGATTAAAACTAGACCCATACCTATCACCATGCACTAAACTAAGATTGAAGTAGATTAAAGATATAAATATTAAGACAGAAACACTAAACTTGTTGGACGATAAGTTAAGTAGAATTCTTGAAGACATTGGCATAGGAAAAGACTTCATGAACAAAACCTCAGCAGCACAGGAACTAGCATAAAGAATCAACAACTGGGATCTCATCTTATTAAAAAGCTTCTACACTGCAAAAGAAACCACCAACAGAGCTAACGGACAACCTACAATATGGGAAAAATTTTTTAGCAGCTGTACTTCAGACAAAGGACTACTATCTAGAATATATAAAGAATTGAAAAAAATCAGACCCCTCAAATTCAAAGAACCAATTCAAAAATGGGCATCTGAAATGAACAGACATTTCTCAGGCAGAGAAGTAAAAGCAGCAAACAAACATATGAATAAATGTTCAACATCACTGGTCATTTGAGAGATGCAGATGAAAACAACCCTGAGATTCCACCTCACCCCACAAACAATGGCTGCTATCAAGAAATCAACAAATAGCAAATGCTGGCAGGGTTGAGGGGAGAAAGGAACCCTTCTCCATTGTTGGTGGGAGTGCAGAATGGTGTAAGCACTGTGGAAATCCGTATGGAGATACCTCAAAGAACTAGGACTAGAGGTCCCATATGACCCAGATATTCCCTTGCTGGTTATCTTCACCAAAGAATTAAAAGAATCATACCACAGTGATATATGTGCACCCATGTTCATAGCGGCACAGTTTGTAATAGCTAAAGCTTGGAAGCAGCCCAAGTGCCCATCAACTGGAAACTGGAATGGATGCATATCAAAGCCATACTCTTAAGTGAAATAAATAGGACACATGTGTTAATACCAAATAGTTTCACTAATGTGAGAAACTGATAGTGTAAACAAGGGTTAAAATGATTAAAGTGAATAATTGATAATTTGAAATAGGAAAGAAGGTCCAAAGACGAAGGAGTGAAGGGAGGGGATGGGGAAAGGAAAAACTATGAGAAAAAAAAAATAGAAATGAAATCTATGTAAATAGATAAGGGCGGAGGGGGTGAAAGGCACACAGGTAATGGGGAAAAAATAAGAACAAAGATATATCATGTACAGGTACAAACACCAAATGATAAATGTAAATGAATTGTATACCTAAAAGGTACCAATAAAATGTACCAATAAAATTTTTTTAAAAAATGTGACTTTTCAACCTAAAAACTATAAAAAGCTTTTAAAAGGTTTTTATGCAGGGAATTCTGTGTTTTGAAAAGATCAATATAGGTACTAGGTTTAGAATTGAGTGGTATACTAACTGAAGTGCCTCAAACCAGAAATGATGGTGCATTGGGCTTCACAATAAGAACTGAGAGTGAAGAAAGAAGATTTATAAAAAGTCATATTTGCAGCTATTGTTTGAATAATATGTACATAGGTTGCATAGGAGGACCTTTATAAGTATATATATATATATATATATATATATATATAAGTAGGAATGCTCTGATTCTTATTTAATATGACCACTTCTCACTGGATATATGGACTCTTCTTCCTAGTCATATTTCTCATTTAACTGGGAAATTTGGTCCATCAATCCTTAGAATCATTAAGTCATTCTACATAGCCCTGTCTTAGAAATGAAGACTATAAAAATAGGTACTTTTTATTTTTAAATAACAAAATGAGAAAATCATAAAGTGCTTTTCAAAATTCCAGGTGCAAAAATATCATTTTTTTCCTTTCTTTTTATCTTAATGTATATACTTCCACTGGAAATTACATAACTCAAAGAAATCTGTGAATTTTCTATATTTGCCTGAAACTCTTTGGTAAGAGAAGAGGGCTCACTATGTTTGATCATGTGTTTCTTCTTCTGGGCATTGGACTCGACTTCAGAAGAAATTTTGCACTGGTTCATGACATCATGGGCCTAAGGCTTTCTTATTTTTTTAAATACGGGCTTTTTTCATGTTCTTCTTTAGAGTCTATAGGATTGATAAACCTTTGTTAGAATTAATTATATTGCTTTAGTGTGTTTTGATGTGTTTTTTTAGCTACTCATTAAAGGAAAGAACTAGGTTTGTAAAAGCATATCATTCTTTTCTGCTAGGAGAGAGTAACTGTTGCAGTGGTAATGTCCTGTGCAGTCTCTGAGATGGGTTAATTCTTGGAATTCATTTTACCCTTTGAGGTCTCAAAAGATTTTAAGCACTAAAGCCTGAGAGAATTGCAAACAGGGAGATGAACTAGTTCATTAAAGATCAAGTAGCTTCTTTAGGAAGGAGAAAAAGAATGAGAAAAAATTTAAATAGATGAATGTCTTTGATTTAATAATGTTCTTCCTATCTATGTCTATCCCACTACTCATACTTTCAAGCAAGGTCTCTTAATTTAAATTTCTTCTAAATATAAATTTGAATTATAACATTACAAATTAATTAACATTAAAATTACTCACTTAAATTCAAACCTCTACTTCATACCAATATTTCATGATAGCTCTTGGGAAAAGGTCACTGGCTTTGAGTTTCTGTTCAAGTTTTGTATAGGAAAACTTCAAACATTTGAGTTGTTCTTTTTCAAAATAAAGTTGAACTCGGAATCTGCATAGTATCTTCAGGAAATAGTTAGGATTGTGCATATGTGTGTGGGGAGATTGCTCTAGGACTTATGAGACTTTACTGATGAAATATGAGAGCCTGCTGCAGACAGGCAGGTCTGTGCACACCCTACTGAGGTCACCAGTCATGCGGAAGATGCCGAATCACCCCGCTGCAGACAGGCAGGCACCTGGTTCCACACTACAAAGATGCAGAGGACACCAGAAAACCAAACCAAGGTACTGAGTCCCAGTGCTCCTGGCCCAGAGGTAGGGGCTTCTGAGCCACTGTCCCACTGCTCCTGGTTCAGAGGAAGGGGCTTCCCAGTCAACATCCTTTCCCCTGCTCCCAGCCCAGAGGAAAGGGCTTTTGGGCCACATTCCATCCCACTGGTCCTGGCCCAGAGGGAGGGGCTTCTGAGCCACCATCCCACTGCTACGGGTGCAGAGGAAGGGGTTTCCCAGCTACTATCCCTCCCGCTGCTCCCAGCCTACAGGAAAGGGCTTTTGGGTCACCATCTCTACCGCTGCTCCTGGCCCCTGCCCCACCTCTCCCAGCTCAGAGGAGGTAATACTTGCAGGCGCTAACAGCCCCCTGACACAGTTGAAATGAGAAAACACATAAATAAGTCTCAAAACCAGACTTCCAGATCACCTAGAGCAACCCCAAAGGGAAATGAGATGGAACACTCTGATACTCAAC
>NW_004624920.1:785798-811498 GCF_000247695.1 Heterocephalus glaber
GTACCGGGGATCGAACTTGGGTCCTTGCGCTTGCGAAGCAGGTGGCGGAACCACTGAGCTAAATCCCCGGCCCCTTAAAAATTATTTTTAAGAGCAACTTCAGTTTAAAAACAATTTTGGCATAATAAAATTATCAGCAAATTTTACAGAATAAAAAAATCTATTACATACAGTTGAGTTGAGCTCTAGGCTGTTTTAAGGAAATGCAATTTCTTTTGTTTCTGCAGCCTTCATTGTGAGACTGACATCATCCAACACTTCAGAAGTGCCCCTCTCTGGGAGTGTCAGGGTTGTACCCTTTGTGGTTCTTCAGTCCCTTGTGTCTCTCTTTTGAAAGCAGTTTTATTTCTTGATTCAATGTTGGAATTTTGAATGAATCAAGAAATATAAAACCATAAATCTCAGGAGTTGTAAAAGAGCTTTAACAAGCTATCACTCTGGGACACCAGAATGAACTCAGTTCACTGGACTGACATAAAACTCGACATTTTTCATTCAGTTTCTAATTCAGTTTATCAAGACTGCATAAACAGAAAGTGAGGAGGGTTTGAATGAGGACTACTCAAATGCTGATTTCTCATCTTTTTCTTTAAGAGTTTTATAAATTTTTAAGACAAAATCTTGACTGCTTCCCATGTTTAATATTGCAATGTTGCTGTAAAATCTTTGTAAAAAAAGAAACCCCAATTAAGTATATGCATGTATGCTATTTACTACGTAGAATTTTTCCACCTGAATTTAAAAAAAACTATAAAGACAACAAATTGTAATTATAATGCTTTCACACAAAATGATATATTCCACTGCTTTCCATTATTATTCAAAATCAAGCCCTCTTTGCCTGTGGATTAGTTACTTCACAATGTTGTCAACCATATATAACTTAAACTTGGTAAGAGCTTTGCTTAAAAAAAAAAATTAAAGGATGCAACAAGTTTTCCAGACACATTTAGCGATCTTGCAAACACTGGGGAAGAGAAATGACAGCATGAAAATCATTTGAACTCCACAAATTCTACAGTCATGAAACTCATTCCAGGGACCAAGGGCCGAGTTCCTATGTAGAGATACATTTTCAGTCATGCCCTGCTTCTGTCTAACACACAGGAGAGGAATCAAGTCTGAGTATCTCGGTGCATAGTCCTGTTTGTTTGCTTGTTTGTTTTGTTTTGTTTGTTTGTTTCCAGTACCGGGGATTTAACTCAGGACCTTACGCTTGCCAGACAGGCACAATGCCACTGAGCTAAATCATCACCACATAGTCCTGTTTTTATACAGCTTCCCTCAACACTGTTCATTATTAAGATTAGCACTGGGATGTAGGTATTTGCTTCCATCCCTGGTGAAAGAACTTTCTCTGTTCCATAAGAGAATATCACTAATAACAGGATTATTGTTTCACACATAAAAAAAGGTAAAAATGAACAAAAGATTTTATAGTTAAGGGTCTGGATTTGTATCTTGGATCCATTAATTAATAGAATGAGACTGAATATTATTAAGCACACAAAACAAAACAAAAAGTAGTTCACACTGCATAGGTTTGTTTGTAAGTTTAAGTACAACAGATTATGTTAATTAGATAACCTGGTCCTTAACATATATTGATTTGAATTGCTGCAAGATAATGTTTGTTTTATTAGTATATGACTAATAAAAACTATTACATCATTAGTCTAGTATAAATTGAAACAAGAAGATTGTTTTATGCCTGCTGCTTAGAAAAATACATAAAATTAAAATGTAAACATGTTAATGATAGGCAATTAATGTAGACCTTTCTTTTTGGATATTAGAGAAGTACTAGAACAAGCTTGAAATTAAATCCTGATAAGATAACTTATTTTAATATCTGAAATCACAGGAATACTGTTATTAGGAGATTAATCTGGACTCAGTAAATTAATTAGGTATAAACACATGCAACAGGTTCTCCAACTTCATTCAGGTGTATTTATTTCTGAGCACTAGTTTTTCCTTTGGGGTAGTATTTCACCATGTTGCTCAGGCTGACCTTGAACTCTCTTGAGTTGAAACAATCCTCCTGACTCTGTTTCCTGAGTGGCTGGGGCTACGGGTTTCCACCACTGTACCCAGCCTGAGAACCTTCTTTACTTCAGATGCTACAATATGATTGGTGAATAATACAGTTATGTTCTTTACACTCACAATCTAGAGGAAGAATTGAATGCAATAGTTAATGTGTACCAGTAGGACCTTATCCCAGGCAGTGTAGAGAAGGAAATGCTTCATGGACTTCTCCCTGGAGAGGTGAAATGTGAACTAAGCTTTAAATAAAGAATACAACTTTGTCAATATGGAGGTTCATAAGAAGGCACATTCCAAAAATGACAGACTGCAGGGAAACCTCAAAAATTTTTAGAACTAACCAAGGAACACTTGTGATAAAAAGGTATAAAGCAATGCATTGTTGCTAAAAAAGAGAGTTTTTTAATACACACAATTTTACTAGAAAATTTTAAATTATATATTGAAGTCCATACTTTGAATGATCTAGAAATGTTTAATGAAATGCATCTTATGGTTTTAAAGAGTAAATACAAGAGTAAAATCTTATTCCTAATCTTTCTATAGTGCTGTCATAAATACAATCCTGCTTTGCTGTGGGAAAATTATCACCCCAAAAGGAAATATGCCCTTTTATACTGAATACAAGATTCTCCAGAATGATGTGTAAGAATTTTGTTCTAAGTTTTTTCATTGAAATCTCAAAAAAATGAAAAGAAAAAATACAAATGTGATGTCTGTTAAAAATGTTTCATTTAAAGGATGTTACAAATTTTCATTTTCTTGTTACATGCTTTATTTTTTAGCTTTCTTTTTTATTGCATTGTTAGTTTCGATTATCTTTCAAAATCACAACTTTATTTTAGAAAAAAACGTTTAAACATCTTGCAGAAAGTGTTAAAAATGATCAAATGCCTTTATTGCTTTGCTTCTGACATGCTTAATTAGGGACTCAATGATTTGTGACGTTTTATTCAGTAAACTTTGAAATTGAGCTTACTTTGCATATTAATGAAATATACAAAGCAATCTAAGCAAAGAAATAAATTCTAAGTAAAGTGAAGATTTTTAATGAATCAAAAACAAAATATACAAAAATATATATTTGCTGTTTTACTGTCTCTCCTAATAGACTATCAGATCTACAAGAGCAGAGATAGGTCACCCTGTAATTCTATGGGCTCCATGAACTACCTAAAATGTGTTCTGTGAAATACACGTTGAAAGAATTAAAGAAGGAAAGGACTTAGGTCTATGAAATGATTTTTAGGTAAACATAAATGGATAGTAGTACGCAAGTAATCCATGTTAAAATTTTTGTCTTGGAGTCATTTCTTTCTTTTCTTTTCTTTTCTTTTTTTTTTTTTTTTGTACCAGGGATTGAACTCAGGACCTTGCGCTTGTGAGGCAGGTGTGGTGTCACTGAGCTTAATCCCATTTGGCAGAATAAATTGGGTAAATATTATTGGTAGTTTCTGTTATAAGCATATACTGAGTTTATTAGTAGTTCCTTCCTAGGTCTTCACAAAAGTCACTGTAGCCAAAATCAAAATTAAGCAAGCTATGAACACAGGACTAAAGTCAGTATAGGCAAGAAATAAAGCTGAGTAGACTCACTGTAGAGAAAGCAGAATTGGAACAAGTGAGCAAAGCTGGATGCTACCTTATTTTTTACTGTGTGGATTGAACATCCTGGAAATGTCATTCAGCTCAGTTGTATAGAATAATACCAACTCTGAACACACATATTGTTGACACCTTTATAATCATATGGCAATTTCTTAAATCTGTATCTCCAAAGAAGGCTAAAGAAAGAAAATCATATTGCTGTGTTAAAAGTGGATCTTTAAGAAGATCTGACCCAAATACTCTGGCCATGTTACCCCACATCATTAAAAAGAATAAATGGAATAACTTTTCATTGTCATTATTTAAAAAATCTTAAATCATGCAAAGATTTTCATCAATACATCTTAGAGCTGAATATTAAAATTATTCTTTCCTTTAAAATATTATGTTCTTGAGTCCTAAACACAAGAACCTAAGAAAATGTGTTAATGCTGTTGACATTGACTCAAATTAAGATATGCAATTTTAGAGTCAGAGGAAATACATACAGAAAGATCTGCTCCCTTCAGTGTTAGAGAAAAATTTATTTCAACTAGGCTCCTACAGCAATTAGATTAACTTATCTATTCAAATAATTTCAGGAAAACTCAAGGAAGTAAATTCAGGTTAGCTGGAATCTGAAATGCTTAGGGAATAGCAATAGACAAAGCAGTTAGAGATAAGAAAGGATAAAATGGGCCAAATTCAAAAGAAACAGTAGATTTTAAAACTCAAAAGTCTCTTTTTCCTTTTTTTCCTGTTTTTCATCTTACACAGTTTTTCAAGCTATTATTCTGGAATAGATAATTAATGTCAATCAAGAACGAAAAGAGAGTCAATATTTTCTGCAGATAGAAATGAACATGCTTTTGAGAACACTTTCAAATACAAATTGTGATGGAAACATAAATCATGCTGAGTGGGAGAGGGCTGCAGTTTCTTTATTAAATAAATACCACAAATCTGTGGAAAGTTCATGGGAAAATTATTATTACCCTACGACAGCTTCTCTAAATTTTACTTTTGACAAATCAAGAACCTCAACAAGAAAAGAGAGAAGATTTAGCAGTTTCATCTGCTGTTGGACTATAGGCTTTTCTAAATTAATATTGTCTAATATTCATTTTATTAATATGATACTTTATAATTTTCTAAGAGCCTTCACACATCTCCACACATTTTACCCTTCCTATAAACTTGTGAGGAACACATTCCAAATGTGTATATACAAATATATAATGAACATTGTCTAATAAGTACATGGGAAAACTTAATCTATGCGGGACTGTTTGAAGTTACAAAATACAAATAGCAGAACCCAGATCTCTCACACTGGAGATTATAAAATTCATTAAATTTTCATTATATCACAATCAAGCATGTACATTTCAACACAAATGCCAAAAACTACTGCAAATTATTTAATCACATGGCACCCTTCAGTGAAGATGATTGTTAAGTTGGCAAACAATGAATGCTATCCACTTAGAGGTGAACAACAAATACATTAAAACTCAGAACTAATTTGGTAAGAAGCAGTTAACTTCAAGGTGATTAGATTCTATGGTGCTCTGATGGTAACACTCACCTCTTTTTGACGGTACTTAATGGCCAATTTTAGTCTTGCAAGATCATTTCCACTTTGCTCTTCAAGCAGACTGTTGTCATCTCGGTAATTAAGAATAATTTCCAGTTCTCTGGAACTCCTCGTCTGATCCAGGAGGTCCTTCGCAAACTGCTTGCATTGTCGTGACAGCTCCTCATACTCTGACTTGAATTCATTTTCCACTTTGCTCAGTTCCTGGAGCTCCCAACTGAGTTGAAAGGCTGTGAGAAAAGGATCTTCGCTGGACAGTGCAATGAGCGAGGGACTGGCCAGGGCCTTGTAGATGTTTAGTCTGGAACGCGAGTGGCGGAGGCTGTCCACATCTGAGCTGGAGACGCATTCCACACAGTTACAGCGGACCTCGTGGGGTCGGGGCACAGAGACGCCTTTCTGGACTAAAAGTTTTATTATCTCGTAATTGTTTGTATGGGCTGCCAAAATGATTGGGGTGATATCGGGAGTAAATTCAGAAAACTGCTTATCAAGGAGTATGGGAGGTACCTAGGAGAAAGGAAGAAAGCAGAGGGGATGAGTATTTACCCATTTGTTCAAGTCTGTGAATTTCAAACAGCATACTATTGCAATGTTGAACAAAGTTCATAAATCTTTTGCTAGATTATTTTTTGCAAGAGAGATACATTCTTTTCTCTAAAGAAAAAAAAAGAAAGAAAAAGGTTTTCTAGTGCGACGCATTTATTCTTTCTGTAACCTGAATTGTGACATTTTATGAAATCTTAAAAAAAGGTGGTTAGAGAAATGTTTTTCTCGATAAAAGCATTTATTGCTCCCAAGTTATTTTCTGACCATTTTGCTTTCCTTTCTCCTAGATGTTGATTTCCTAAATAATCATGAACTATACTGAACTACAGTTAATGAGTTGTTTTAAACTCAAGCACTTTCTCTGCAATAGTAGTCTTTCAAATCCTCAGTGAAGATTTTTAATTTGTTTGTTTGCTTTTAATTGTCTGTTACCTTCTGCCTTCTTAACATTCGCACTAAGATTAAAGGTGTCAGCAGAAATAAGTGGGCTAGCCTCAGGGTTTCTTTTCTATCTTTTTTGGGGCATATTTTTCAGGTGACAAGAGATGTTCCACTTCTAAGATTAATGTACTTTAGAAAGAAACAAACACTGAACCTGGTTACCAGTGTGAACTCCCATTGAATGAGGTCACCAATGTGTTTACCCATGATTTCCTTTGAGTTATACTCTTGGGATGGTAATGAAGAAAATAATAATACTTCTAGGTTCATTAACTCTTGTCTTTTATTACTCATATTTTATAGATAAGTGGGATAAGTGGAAGACCTGTGATTCAAACCCATATCCACCTGTCTGACACCCTAGTCTGTAGAAATAGCGTGCAAGTCTGTATACTATGTTGCTTTATTATTTTGAGTTTAATATTCTTGATGGCATGGAGTCCCAGAGACATCTGTGAAAAATACATGCTACATAAAGATAAGTTAAGCAAAGCAGAAGAAATATTAACCACATATTACATTAAAATATGATGAGGATGATATGTGAAGAAAACCACAAAAAGAATTAATGGAAAACGATTGTCAAGAAAAATGATACATATAATGAAGCTTCAATTACAGCACTTTCACATAGAAGTATAATTTTTATATGTGAGTAATTAAACACATATGTCTTGAATTCATCTAGCCATTTAGAATATCTGTTTTGTAAGAAACACTATATAAATATTAAAGTGAATACATAAATATTAAACACTATATAAATATTAAAATTATTTACTTAAAGGGTTATTTTAAGATGCATGCCATAAGTTGATAGTAAAGATGGCAACAAACTATTCTAAAAATATGTTTACAGGCCTATTTTGAGGGGAAAATGAGAGGAAGTGTGCAGGAAAACAGAAAGGTAACTCAGAGAAGAGTATGGAGTAGTTCATAGCTGCAACTCCAGTGCTCCAAGAGTAGTCAGGGGTAGGAAAAGCAGATGCTACAAGCACAAGGTTAACCTGGAAAGTACTGGCAGCCCCAAGTAAACAAGGGACTGACAGTCTCTTCTGGCGACACCCATGATCCCTGCAAGCTTTGAATCCAGTGTGGGGATATTGTCTGAACATTACCCCTCTTGCTTGGTAGAGTAGCTTTGGAGGTCAAATCCACTGCAGTGCTCACCATTTTTTGGAGTCCTATAAGGAGAACCCATCTAGGGAGGGATCTTATTGATTGGGATTGAGATACTTTGGAGATCAGTCAACACAATTCTAGATCTCAGGGGACAGACAGTCTGTTGCAGTGACTGGGTGGGAAAGAGCTAGGAGAGATAATCATGGGGGTGAGGTTCAGACACAAACTCCAGAGAAGTTTAAGCTGCACAGAATTCAAGCTGTGGAGGGTTTGGTAGTGGGTGGCACTGTCTTCTGTAGTGAGGATCAAGTCCCTTCATTTGTGGTTTTAGGCACCTGGGTGAAACAGTAGCAAGACTGAAGCTGGTAGGTTAACGTCCCCTCCAGCACAGAACTGTTCCTTCCACTCTCCGATGTGTTTGCGGAGATGCTTCACCTTGTACATTTGCTACACTACTGGGTGTATGGACTAAGGCAGCCTCTGGAATGAGTGTACATTTAGTTTGTCCACATTTTGTGAATCTAATTGCAGCTAGCTGATGTTTGAGATGTGCATTAAAAGAAAAAAAGCAAATATGGGGAGAAAATTATTAACATTGGCACATCCCAGGAAGTATTAACTGGCCAAGCCTGGGGAGGAACATGGGGCAGATCTCAGCCAATGTGCAGCACAAACCTGCATAGTGACAGCAGACAGCAAAAACAGCAGGTCCCAGCTGCAAGTCACTGTCCCCTCTCCCTGCCTGGGAGACTCCAATAGTTAAGGAACTGGGAAGAACCTTCTCCAATTCCAGCATCTCAGGTAGGAGGAAGTTTTTGCACTCATTTTTCTTTTCTTTTTTTCTTTTTTTCCTTATCTTTTCAAATTATATTTACTTCTGTAAATTTAAAAAATTATATCATTGTTATCTCTTACTCTTTGCTTCTCCCTTTTTAAAAAACACTTGTTCTTTAGTTTGCCCTTCCCCACCTCCTCTTTTTAAAATTGTTTTATTATTGCTTTTATATTTTTCTTATCTTTTTAGTTTAGTCTATATTATTTTGCTCATTTCTATTGTTATTGGTGGTATGGTTGTTGATTTTAATCATCTTTTTTTACTTACTTCTATATCATTTGTCTTTGTGTTATTCTTACTGTGGTTTGTTTTCTCCTCTGAGTTGTACTGGGGGTCAAACTCTAAGGAGAAGGCTGGACATTATAATACTCTCATGAGTATTCTGAAACCAAACAATAATCAATATACTCACAGCTGGCAAAATACACTTCAAGCCAAAACAGTTAGCAGAGACAAAAAATATCACTAACTTTTGATAAAGACAACAATCCATCAAGAAGACATAGTAAGTGTACATGCATCAGATGTTGGAGCACTCATCTTCAAACAATCACTTAAGAACATAATGTGAGAAATGGACCATAGCATAACAATAGGGGGAATGTCAACACTGCTATTAAAAATAGGTAGACTTCTCAGACAAAATAAATGTAAAATAAAAAGTGCAGTATTCACATACAAATTGACATATAGACTAATGGAGTAGAAGAGAAGACCTGGGAATAAACCCATGCATCATCAAGTATCTGATTCTTGACAAAAGATCCAAAAACATACACTGGAGAATAGATAGCCTCTTCAAGGAATGGTTTGGGTAAACCAAACACCCACCCTAGAGGATGAAAACTAGATCATTATCTCTCACCTTTTATAATAATCGACTCAATGTTGAAGACCTTCATGTAAGTAGACTTTAACGTAAGACCTGAAACTTTTTAACTGTTAGAGGCAAAAAGGGGAAATTCTTGGAGATACTGGCAATGATTGCCTGCACAGAACTGTACTAGCTCAGGAAATAACAGTAAGAATTGACAAATGAGATTACATCAAAGTAAAAAGCTTCTGCACAAAAACAAAAAGTAAAAGCTAGCTCTCAGAATGGAACAAAATTTTTTTTCACCTGTCTTAGTTAGTTTTCTCTCCTTGCTAAGAAAAAATTCCTAACACTCACAAGTTAATAAAAGAAGGTTTATTTGGCTTACAGCTTATAGAGGTTTCCATCCATAGTTGGCTGGCTGTAAGGCAGAGTGACACAGTGCAGAGAGGACATTACAGAAGAGAACTAGTTCATGGCAGTGGAAGACAGCAAAAGCAAGCAAGGCAGTTTAACAGTGTCTTTCTGCCTCTTTTATCTTATCCAGGCTACTTGGGGTGGGTAGAACTCATACCCTTAATCCTATTGCCCTTAAATCTAGCACAGCACCATGAATCAATCATACACTCTAGATTCAGCCTTTTTTTTTTTTTTAAAAGTCTCACCTACAATTACATGAGGCTTTGAGGAGACATCTAGACATGAGCCATAACACCATCTATTCATCTGACAGTATTGATATCCAGAACAGAAAATTCAAAAAATTCAATACCAAAAGATCAAGTAATTCAATCAATAAATGGGTGGATGATCTGAACAGACATTTCTCAAATGATGTACAAAAGGCAATAATTACATGTGAAAATGTTCAACATCTTTACTCATCAGGAAAATGAAAATCAAAACTATACTGCTATTCCATCTCACCCCAACAGAATGGCTATCAAGAAAAAATATTCTGATGAAGATGTGGAGAAAAGGAACCCTTCTACATTGTTGAGGGAAATGTAACAATGTAGCTACTATGGAAATCAATGTGGAGGTTCCTCAAAAGCTAAAATTAGAAATAACATATGGTCCTTCTCTACCCTTTGTGGGTACATACTTGAAGGAATCAAAGTCAGAATACAGTCAATATATGTGTGCACTCATTTTTACTTCAGAAGTATTCACAATTGCCAAATTATGGAATCAGCCTACATGCCCATAAAGAGATGAAAGGATAGAGAATGTACAGTTTATAGATATGGTGGAATATTATTTAACCATAAAGAAGTATGCAATCATATCATTTGCAGGAAAATGGATGGAACAATAATAAATTATTTTAATCAAAATAAGACAGAATCAGAAAGGCAATCATGTGAAGTAGAAATCGAGCTATTAAAGAAGGAGAAGGGCGTTGGAAGGGGGAAGGGGAAAAGAAGGATACAGGGAGGGATCAAATATGTGCAAGTGTGCAAATGTTAGGGGAAACCCATTATATTGCTCAATTATTATGTTCTAATAAAAATGAAAAAATATTGAAAGAAATTTAAAAAATAAAATATGCTTATGAACATTGGCGGTGGGCCAGGTATGGTGACATACTTCTATAATCCTAGAACTCTGGGAGGCTGATGAGGAGGATCACCCATTCAAGTCCAGCCTGGGAAAATTACCAAATATGTGAGGCCTTTTCACAAAGCAAAAAGTTAAAAAAGGGGCTGGAAATATAGCTCAGTGCAAAGGCCCTGGGTTGTATCCCTGGTACTAGAGGGAAGGAGGACAAGAGGAAGCAGACGTTTGTTGAAATAGAATTTTACATTTCAGTGGGATCAATACATACTTTATTACTTTCCAACTAATTATCTTCCCTTTAAAGATGCAGTAAGTTTGAATTTAATTATACATTAAATATACAGAAAAAAATTTCAATAGGTATTCAATTAACTAGAAGGATTTATTGTAGATACTTAGGGACAACAAAATAATAAAAGCAAGTTTCTATGATAATAAAAGTAAGTTCTGAAATATTTAAATGACTGATATAATTTGAAGGAGTTTTTTGCATTCAGTACAATTTCATCCTAGATTTCTACACTACTTTTCAGATGTCAAAAATTTTTAATTACCTATGAAACACAATTTTGAAGAACATTGTAGAAAATTTTATGAAAAATGGCATAATATGATCATCTTTAAAAACAAATTTTTCAGAAAACTTCCAGTATTATACTATTAGATAGATATATAGCTACCTATTTGATAATAGTCAGTAAATTAGTATGAATTTAAAAATTTTAATTATGAATATCTCCAATTTTATCTTTTATAACAAATTTTAGTTTCAAAAGTAAATTTTGAATGGAATTATTCTGTAGATCTACCAATAAAAATAATTTATTGGTCAATAACTATAAGTAAATTTTAACTATGTTAGAGTTTTCTTACTTAATATTTGTCTTAAATTCATCATTGTATATTGTCTTTACCACTAATTCCCTGGAACCCAGCTGGTCATAAATCACTAGACATTGGGAACTGTTTGCCTAGCTTACTCCACATGAAATTCACCTGAGACTCTGATGCAGGTACGCAGGGAAACACTAGTGTTCATCCAGGTCCTGGAGGGCAGGTTCAGGTCCTCTCCATTCCATTAAACTAACAACTAAATTAAAAAAGACTTTAAAACTCGTTGTTGGTTATTGAGTACTAACTTTGTGCCTGTATTAATTACTATACAGTATTTGAAAAATCTAGGTTTTTATTATTCTATCATTTACAATTTTCACTGCTATGGTTTAGATAAGATTTGCTTCCCAAAAGTCAATGTGCTGGCTCATTGGCCCCCAGGTGACTATATTGAGAGGTGGTAGAACCACAAGATTTAGGGCTAACTGGGAAGTGACTGGGTCATGGAGCACCACATTCATGAATGTGTTCATTTCTTTCTCAGAGACTGTTACTTCCCTTATGTCTCACAAAGCTCCTTTGCCCCCAGGGGCTTTTTCCCTTTCCCTTCCACATTGAGTTGACACATGATGCCCAGCAGAGAAGACTCTGGAGTCATGATCATAAATTTCACTGACTCAGGATTCTTTCTTTATTTTAAAGAATATATTGTGATTAGTTGCCATAATCATTTTACATTTGTTGAACAAGTATGAGATACATACAGGAAAGTGCACAAATGTTAACATACATAATGTGGTTTTAATAATACTAGCATAGCATCTTTTGAAGGATGAATGAAAAATTGGGATGGTTGAGGACAAAGGAAAAAGCCTGGTAGTGTATTCTGAATTAGAGCTGTAACAATGGAAAAGGTAGAGCTGTGCTGGACTCTGTTAAAGGGTGGTGGTGGGGAGATAACAGAAGAATGGGGTAGAATTAATAAATGATAAATGCAAAGGTATCGAGGAGAGATCTAGTTCAGATTCCCTGGAATTCCTTTAAATTCAGATGTTGATGTCAATTTTCCCAATGCTCAATTGTTTAAAAGAGAAACGTGAACACAAATGAAATTCTAAAGCTCAAAGATGTTCCATTGTAGGAGCCTCTAATAGCACAATTGTCAATACTAGGCCCTAACAGAAACTTTTACTGAAATTGTAAATCCAAATAGGGCCAGTGGCTCTTCCCCTCTCATCTGCCTTTCTGATCCTAAATAAAATAAGGGATGATAAAGGAGTAATACTTTCTTTTTAATTTTCAGTTAATTAATTATCACTTTAAAGGTATTAATTTGTGAGGCAATAGGGCTGGAGATGTATGAATAAGGCCTTGGCTTTGATCTCTGCTGGCACAAGGAAACAGAAGAAAACCAAATAAAACAACAAACAAAACCCCAACATTTGTGGGGTTTAGTGCAGTAATTTGATACATGGATAAAATGCATAATGAAGCAATCAAGCATTTCCATCTCCTTAAATATTTTTAAACTTTTATGAGTCCATTATAATTGCATATGTTTGCAGGTTATACTGTACCATATCTAGAGGAGTGCATTTTACTGACATCTGGGGAAAGGTGAAACTGCCCTCTCCAACTTCCTCCTGCTAGGGGGAATCTGCAAAGCTGAATCCATGAGGATTCAAACTGTGACTCTGTGACTTCTGTTCCCTTGGCTCCTGCCACTGAGACATTTACCAGTTTGTTATCAACTTTACTGTCTATTCAGACTCAGAATTTTAAAAAGTCTACAATAGGAGACATTTAAACTCAGGATCATTTAGAAAAACCCAGAATTTGGCCTTTCTGCTCTTTCTCATGCTTTATTTTCAAACCAAACTATTGTTCCCATCCCTTTCCTTTGCTTCCACATCTTCAATATGCAGCTCTTTTTAATTCCTTTTGAAGTTCTATTGTTACACATAAAGAGCATATTTACATAAGATGTAAAATAAGAGCTATTGTAAATGCTCAGAAATATTACTGAATGGCTTTCATCAAATCATATTTTCTGTATTTTCAAATTTTCCATCTGGCATAATTAAAGACTATATGAATATCATGAACATGTCTCTGTAGATAAAAACTGTACTGTGTTTGATCTATTTTAGCTGAAATAAAATCTATAGATATGAAAGTATTATATCCAGGCAAATAAACATACATGAAAATATACACTCACATTATTAATTTTTAATAAACAAAAAAAAATTCCAAACATTTAAAAAGCTTTTCAAGTTACTGAGTCACACATTTCACTCAGCAATCTACAACTGAGAAAAGACAATTAAGATAATAAAATCCAATAGATGCCTTTTTAAAAATATGGCTTGAGTTTATTCTACTTTCATTTTCTTTATACTTCATGAGTGGATAATTATTCAGTACCTTTATCTCAACTTTACCACAGTATTAGCTATATTACTAACTGAATCATTTTAATATCAAAGAACATTAAAATTATTGACACATGATAAATCTGTTAAATCATAAACTGAATGCAAGTTTTAGCAATTATCCAAACTCTTCACCTTGACATGACTCAGAATCAATCTGAGGCAGGTATTTTAAAGTCTAGTGCCTGATCTGAAATGAACAGACATTTCTCAGACAAAGAAGTAGAAATAGCAAATAAATACATGAAAAAATGTTCAACATCACTGGTCATTCGAGAGATGCAAATGAAAACAATGCTTATCCCAGAAAGAATGGCTGCTATCAAGAAAGTAACCAATAACAAGTGCTGGTGGGGTTGTTGGAAAAAGGAACCCTTTTCCATTGTTGGTGGGAGTGTAGACTGGTGCAACCACTATGGAAATCAGTATGGAGATACCTCAAAGAACTAGGACTGGAAGTCCCATTTGACCCCACTATTCCACTGCTGGGGATCTTCCCCAAAGAATTAAAAGCACCATACAACAGTGATATATGTGCACCCATGTTCATAGCAGCACAGTTTGTAATAGCTAAAACTTGGAAACAGCCCAAATGGCCATCAACTGGAGACTGGATAAAGACAATGTGGTTTTTTAACAAAATGGAGTGCTACTCAGCCATAAAAAATGAGAAATTAGAGACATTTATAGCTAAGTGGATCCACATCGAGGCAATACTCTTAAGTGAAATAAATAGGACTCACATGTGTAAATACTGAATAGTTTCTCTGGTGTGAGAAACTGAAAGTGTAAATAAAGACTAAATGTATAATAGGTAATGTGAAATAGGAAGAAAAGGGGCAAAGGGGCAAAGGGGAAGGAAGTGGGAGGGCTAGGGGAAAGGATAGAAGGGAATGGGATTAATATGAGAAAATGGAAAAAAGGAACAAAATCTTTGTAAATAGGGAGGACTGGAGGGGTTGAAGGGAGGGCTGGGCAAGGGTGAAAAACAAGAACCAAGAGAGACTATGTAAAAGTGCAAATTTCCAATGATGAATGTCATTATATTGTATACCTAAAATGTACCAATGATTAGAATGAATAGTCGATAATGTAAAATAGGAAGAAAAGGTCCAAAGGGGTAGGGGTAGTGGGAGGGGCAGGGGAAAGGAAAAAAGGGAAAGGAAAAAATGCTGAGAAATGGAAAAAATGGAAATAAAGTCTTTGTAAATAGGGAAGGGTGGAGGGGATGAAGGGAGGGCTAAGAGTGGGGAAAAAATAAGAACCAAGATGCATTATGTAAAAGTACAATTCCCAATGAGAAATGTAATTGTGTTGTATACCTACAATGTACCAATAAAAGAATGTAATACAAAAAATAAAAAAATAAAAAAAATAAAGTCTAGTGCCTGATATTTCATCCAAATATATATATATGTCTCTTTATCACTAGAATATACATTTTAGAACTACTAGTACTGAAGTATAAAATTTTAGGAGAGACATTCATCCTGAAGTGACCTAAGAGTATTTGTTCCCTTAAATTCAATATCTGTTAAAATGGTTTGTATATTCATATAAAATTGTTTGGCATATTCAAGATGCTAAGAATAAAAACATCCATAATTTAATCTGAGACTTTTCTTCATTAGCAATATTAGGTGTGAAAGTCTCTTAAAATATCTGTACATGAAAAACAATATTCTTGATAACTTGAAATTTCTATGAGTTAAATATCTTTTCTATATTCCAGCAGATAGCAGAATACTAGAAGCTTTATAAAACAGGTGTTCTTTTTCCAAGTGTCTCAATAAAAATTTCATTTCTTAAATTCTATAGTTTTGTTTTAGCTTCAAGTTTTTAATCTAATTATCAAAGATACATTTTTAAAATTCAGGATTATAAAATTAAATATCTGTCTCTTACACCCAGAGTGATTCACTAATTCAAACCAACATAAGCAAGTTGCAATTTAAAGTTATATTTTGTTTCAATTTTTTTGCCAGTTTATTCGGTGTTGTTCCTTAGAGCAAACACTCCTGTGCAGTCGACTACTGCTGAATGGCTGCATCATTAAATATACAGTGGTGCCTTAGCTCATGAACTCGATTCTTTCCAGGATTCTAATTGCAAACCCGTTGGATGAGAACCAAACCAAATTCAATGTTTAGGTTTAATGTTGACCTTACATTTGATCTGACATCTGGTGAAAATTTGATCCAGAAAATAATTATAAAAGTAGAAAATATGTACCAAAATAAGAAAAAAGAAGAGAATCAAGGCATGGGTACAGGAGGAAGAGAGAAAAGGGAAAGGGGATAAAAAAGGAATTAAGATGTGTTATGCACATGCACCGACTTCACACAGGGAATGTGAACATTATGTACTGCAAACATGTACTAATAAACTGAAATGTTTTAAAAAATCCAATCAACTACTATGACAGATATAAAGGTTGTAAATCCAGAGTTATTAAATATTTATGTGATGTATTCATTTTTTGGAAATCTGAGGCAGCTTGTAGACCTTATTTCAGCAAGAATAAATTTCTAAACAAAATTCATAGTATTATTCAGGAAAAAAGTATTCAAGTATATTCAAAATATATTTTAAAACACATAAATTATATAACAACATATATGTCTCTCTATTTGATATATTCAATAAAATATATATAGGAAGGTGGACAAATTTTGAAGTAATGACAGACATGTAAATATAGTAGATATATAGTATAACAGTTATGTGATAGGAAAATATTTATGATTTTTATTAGTACAAAGACACTGGAGCATAGCACTACTGAGTCATATTTATACTTGAAATTATATATACATATATAATTATATATACATATAAATCCATATGTTTATTTCCCATTTAGAATGTAATTCCATTTAGAAATGTAATATTCCTCATCCTTCTTCATAGACAGGTCCATAGATAGTTTTACCTACTATATCTTCAAGTCTGATTAAAATAGAGTTAGAACACTCAAATGTTATTTTCAGTGACATTTTTTCTTTAGGAGAGGCAACTGAAAAAATTTAAAAACTTTTTGGAAAGAAAGTGATTTTTTAATAAAAATACACCTATTTTTATTGAGATAGCATGTTTTAGATTTAGAAATGCTCTGGAATGTCAAGAGGAAAAAATAGATTATAACACACACATAACTATACACACCGATACTTAGTTCACTCAGAGAAAAACCCAGAAGGCTGTTCTTATAGATAAAATAAATTTAAGAAGAAAATGAAGAACAAATAGAGAAAAGACAAAAATGTATAAAGAGCAAGGACTGGTCATTTGAGAAAAGCAAATTAAAACAACACTGAGATTCCATCTCACTCCAAAAAGAATGGCTGTTATCAAGAAATCAACTAATAACAAACACTGATGAGGCTGTGGGAAAAAAGGAACTCTCTTCCACTGTTGGTGGGAGTGTAAATTGGTACAACAACTTTGAAAATCAGTGTGGAGAGACCTCAAAAAACTAAAAGTAGAGGTCTATTTGACCCAGCTATTGTCTTCATATTATCTTCCCCAAAGAGTTAAAAACATCATACCACAGCGACATGCACACCCATGGTTACAGCAGCACAATTTGTAATAATCAAATCTTGGAAACAGCCTAAATGCTCATCAATCAATGAATGGATAAAAAAGATGAGAGTTTTTTATACAATGGAGTACTACTCTGCCATAAACAAAGATAAACTTGAGGTATTTTTAGGTAAGTGGATGCACCTTGAGACAATACTTTTAAGTGAAATAAATCGCATATGTTTAAATATTGCATTGTTGCTTCTGTGTGAGAAATCAAAAGTGTAAATGAGAACCAAAATAGATGATAGGTATTGGGAAGTAGGAAGAAAATATTCAAATGGGAAGGGGATAAGAAAAGGTCCAAGGGTTTGGGGATGGTGGAAGGGAAAGGGGAAAGGGAAGAAGGGAAAGAAAAAAATTATGAGAAAAAAAAAATGGAATCAAACTCTATGTAGATAGGGAAGGGTGGAGGGGGTGAAGGGTGCACAGGTAATGGGAGAAAAAATAAAAACTAAGATGCATCATGTTCTGGTACAAACACCCAATGATAAATGTAAATGTATTTTATACCTAAAATGTACCAATAAATATATATATTAAAAAAATTAAAAAAACAAATGGGAAGGGGAACAAGGGAGGAGGTAAGGGGGAAGGGAAGAAAGGGAAAAGGGAAAAATGGAAACAAAGCTTTTGTAAATAAGGAGGGGAAGAGGGGTTGAAGGGAGTGGAGGGAAATGGAGGAGGGGAATTAAGATATATTGCATACAGGTAAAAATTCCCTATGATGAATGTGATCAATGTGTATGACAAATATGTACTAATAAAAATTAAATTAAATTAAATAAATAATGGTCCATAAAGGGTTCACTAGGACTTTGATTGAAAGAATGAAAATAATGACATATGAGTATATATACTTGTGCAATCTCCAACTTTCAAGGTTACAAAGAAGGGAATGTATTTGTCACTTTATTTAAGTATGTAGAATAAATAACAACAGACAATGAACTAACACCAAACTTCCTTTGCTGTCTTTGAAATCTACAAGACAGAATAATTCAATTTATAGACAATTGTCAATAAAAGGATGTGACTGAAGAATTCTATATCTAGTCATATTATCATTCTATTCTTACAATTATTAAGTGGAATGGCCAAAGATGTCATATAAAAACTCATAAAATAAATTAATAAACAATAAAATATATTTGCAACATATGAAATGTAGCTAATATTTATATTGCACAAAAACCCTACATACTAAAAGAAAGCTATAAATAACTCAATAGATATATGGACACTTATAAACATTTATTTCACAGAAGAAAATCAATCGTTTAGAAACAAAAAAAATGATCTCATTAACAAAGAAAGGAAAATTAAAACAATAATAAAATATGACTTTTGCTCATGACATTGCCAAATCTGAGGAGCAAAATTTATGCCTTTGGAGGCAAACTGGAGAAATGTAAATTATTCCAACCTTTTTGGAGATTATCTAGCTATAATATGCATTCTGAGATCCACAATCTCACTTCTAGGAACCTTTCTTAGATAAAAGTAGGCACAGTGAGAACATTTCTTTACACCACTGCTGTTCTTTATTCCTAGTTTATATGTCCACATATCAAAATGAGTCACAGATTAAAAATATTTATTAAAAAGGTATCTGTAATGAACATGTACAGAACATGTAATATTTTTCCTTATCATTCCCTAAACACTAGGGTATAATAATGTACATAGCCCTTACACTGTATTAAGAATTATAAGTAACATAGAGATAACAAAGTATTTGGGAGGATGTGTCTAATCAATATGCAAGTACTGTATCTTTTTATCTAAAGGACTTAAGCATCAGCAGATTTTACTTCTAGAGATGCTGTAACACATTCCCCATGGATAACAAAAGAGGACTGCATATTTCATCATTGTTTGTCATGATAGAAATTTGGGCATAACTTAAATGTTTTTCAAAGAAAAATGTTTGAGCAAAACATGCCTATCATTGTATAAAATATATATGCCACTGTGTATTTGAAGTACAAAGTGTATGTTGTACATATCACCCTGGAGGGATGCTCCCGAGGTCTTGTTTTGTCATTGTGGGAAGTTGTAGTGTAATTATTTATATAAAAGGTCTTTATTTTAGGTTCTTTAAACACTAGCTGAAAATTTACTTTATATCTGTCATGGTCCTTGGTATTATCTCACTATATCTTAGTTGTTTTATTTGGTGAAGATCTCTATAATCAGTGTGAGCCTGCATCTTAAAATTTACTTATGACCACACTTCACTTGGCTCCTATAAAACTTTTCATTCACAATTTTCTCACTGCTTTGTGCCTTCTCCCTCCCAGTCACCTAATACTGTTAGAAGCCAGTTCAAACATTATAATTCCTGTGACGCCCCTTTGTAAAGCTGAACTGATATTAAGCAGCCTTTTTTGCCCTTAATGGACACGGAGAGAGACAAAGATAATGGTATCTATCCCCAAAGACCACATAAACATCCACTTTCAGAAAACTAGCTCATGAGAACAGTGAGGAGAGCAACTGCATACTATACAATTTCTGATTCTTTTGCTTCCGGTAATGACCCCTCATGTGAAATATTTTCAACTTACCCAAATTTTTGTTACTGATCCATCCAGTACACATATTAAAAACTTAATATTTGTGACTATTTTTACTTTTTGTAAAGTTAACATTCATGTTAAACTGCATTTGCTATGTCTTTTATTGTAAGCCTATTTAAAGTTCCCTTTAAATTAAAAATGACAGCAAAGAGATATACAATTGATTTGAAAAGTGTATGAGGCATGTAGTAAATACAACTATATGTTGAGTGACAGATTTATTTTAAAATATGATCCATATTTGAATCAAATAAACAATAATACGGCAAAAACCATTTCAACTAATTGATACTACTTGGAATCTGATGATAATGACATAGGCTAAGGCTAACATGTATAAAACATCATATGCTATGCCTTTGCTGGGAGCTATTTTCTTATGCAAATCACCATAATCATTTTTGAAGGTATTTTATTATTCTTTTTATCAGCATTATAGAATTTCTTTCCCATAGAAATCCATGCAGCTTGACTTCAGAATCTAAATTCTTCACCAATAGACTCTATTTCTCCCAGGTAAGGCAGCTGTGACATTCTGGGAATAGCTCAGGTATCAAGAAGAAGATATGCATTACATCCTGCTTCAACCATTTTTAGCTGTGTGAAAACGACAGTCAGTTAGCTTCCCTACTTCTTCATTTTCCTATTTTCAAATGTAGACATTTATTTCAGATATTTCTCATTGTAGAATAAGAATTGGAGAAATCAATTCTTATATCAGACTTCTCCAAGTTAATTTCCACAGGGTTGAGGTAAAGATTAGATGTGAGAACCTGCTATATTCTATAAATCACTAAATAACAGGGAGGCACTAGTGTTATGTGACAATCCTGGGATGTTTGGAGATAGATCAGAAAACTGTCTTGTTTAGTTTTTCCACATTCTTCTGTTTCTCTTCACAGAAACACAGACCCAATTATAGGGCTTCATTCATCTGAAGGGTAGAACAATAATTTCCCAGCAAACCTCTTTCATAAGTGTAGATGTCAGATCTAGAAAATGTATTTTTTGTTACTGAAAATTTGAACCATGTATTTTCTGAAATGATATGTTTCTTTATTGTAAACTGCTATAGATACATCCTAAATAGTAACTATTAACTGTTGCCGCATTTTGGATAAAGAACTGGAGGAATATATGTCAACTCTTAAGGAGACATCAATATAGTAACTTTAATTACTACCAGCCTGGATCAGTAACAGAACTTGAGGATTGGTATCACTAACGTCCAGAGTATTAAATTCACACACTTCGCTTGTATTTTAATTTTAAAAATACACATATACACATATACATAAAACATAATAATACATAAACTACATTGAAGGAGAATTTATTAAGTGTTTACTTATTACATGCCTATTTGTTGAAAATATGACAGGCCAAGTTTAAATGTACTTTTCTGTGAATTATTTAATTATACATGAATTCTGGCTAGTGATTCTAGTTTTAATTTCATCTGTTCATGTTTTTCACCTTCTCCTTTTTGAAATTCACTGGTCTTTTGACTCCTATGAGTCCTATTTTCTCTCGATAGTAGCATATATGAACAGATTTTAGTTGTCTTAGTAAGTATTGGTAGGTTTGGGAATGTTATCTAAGTACTGTACACTGTCCTCAACCCCATTGACCACTTTTATCATTTGTAAAATTGATGTTAAAATACTTTTTACTTCTGAGGATTCCTTTAAGGATTAAAAGTAAAGTTGGATATAAAAGTGTTTTGTATATAATATTTAATGAAACATGATCTATTAATAGTATCATCACTATCATCATTATCATTTTCTTTTAAAATTAATTTTATTGGTTCATTTTCGATATAGATAACAATCACATTCATCACAGGAAATTTGTACCTGTACATGATATATCTTGATTCTTCTTTTTTACCCATTTCCCTACCTTTCCTTCAACCTCATTTAGCCTCCTTATTTACAAAAGCTTTATTTCCATTTTTTCTTTATTTTCTCTTTTTCCCCCTTCCTTCTGTTTCCCCCTTCCCTCTGTTCCCCCCTTCCCTAGTTCTCCTTCCAATTTGAATATATTTTTCCCATTTCACAATACCTATTATACATTTTTGTCCTTATTTACACTTTCAGTTTCTCACATAAGAGAAACTATGCACTATTTACACATGTGTGTCTCATTTATTTCACTTAAGAATATTGTCTCAAGGTATATCCATTTACCTAGAAATGCCACGAGTTCATCCTCCTTTATGGCTGAGTAGTAGTTTAGTGTATAAAAAAAAACCCCACATCTTTATCCATCTTTATTGGTTGATAGGCATTTGGGCCATTTCTAAGATGTAGCTATTACAAACTGTGCTGCTCTAAGTGTGTATATATCATTGTGGTATGGTGCTTTTCTGTTGGGAAGACATCAAGAAGGGAGATAGCTGGGTCAAATGGAACCTCTAGCTTTAGTATTCTGAGGCATCTCCACACTGATTTCCACAGTGCTTGCACCAGTCTACATTCCCACCAATAGTGGAGAAAGGTTCCTTTTCCCCTACAGCCCCACCAGAATTTATTATGGGTTGATTTTTTGATAATAGCAATTTTTTCTACAGTGAGATGGAATCTCAGTGTTGTTTTAATTTACATCTCTCAAATGACGGGTGAAGTTGACCACTTTTTTATATATTTATCTGCTATTTGTACTTCATCTGGGAAATATGGATTCATTTCACATGCCCATTTTTAGATTAGGTCTTTAAGATTGAGGGGTCTGATTTTTAAAAATTATTTATGTATTCTAGGTATTAGTCCTTTGTTGTCTGAGGAACAGCTGGCAAAAGTTTTTTCTCTGTGTGCTGTCTCTTCACTCAATTGGTGATTTCTTTTGCTGTGCAAACATTTTTTAATAAGATGAGATCCTAGTTGTTGATTCTTTGTAATATTTCCTGTGCGATCAGGGTTTTGTTCAAAAAGTCTTTTCCTTTATCTATGTCTTCAAGAGTTCTACCTATTCTCTCTTCCAGTAGATTTAGTCTTTCTGTTTTAATATTCAGATCTTTGATCCATTTTGATTTTAGTTTAGTGCATGGTGAGCGACATGGGTTTTTTTGGCATGTGGAAAGCCAGATTTTCCTGCATCATTTATTAAAGAGATTATCTTTCTTCCAGTGAAGGAGTTTGGCCCCTTTGCCAAAGATAGAGTGGCTGAGTGTGTTTGAAGTTGTGTCTGCATTTCCCCAAATTCCACATCTAGATTTCATAACCAAATTTAGTCCTATAGCTGGGTACAATGTCAACATTCAAAATCAATAGCATTCGTGAACACTAATAACAAAGTCACTGAGAGAAAAAGTAGGGAAACCACATATTTAACAATAACATAGAGAAAAATGAAATACTTAGGAATCAATCTAGCGAAGAGGGTGAAAGTCTTTTACATTGACAACTACAGTACTCTGAAAAAAAAGCAAAGAGGATATCAGAAAAATGGAAAGATATCCCTTGCTCTCGGATAGGAAAATCTAATTTAGTGAAAATGATCATACTCCCAAAATTGTTATATAGATCAATGCCATCCTGATCAAATACCAATAGCATACCTTCCAGAGAAAATGACCCTAAAATTCATTTGGAGCCAGAAGAGTTGTAGAATAGCAAAAACATTTGTGGGTAATAAAGGCAAGGCAGGAGGCATCACAATCCCTTACTTGAAATTATAATACATTATCATTTTCTCCAGTGGCTCTTTCTCAGTCACACTGGGGTCTTTTCTCATATTGAGTCCTTGAATACTGTTCCTTTCTAGAGACCAAACTTAATCCCAGTGCCCTCATCATACATTCTCTGCAAAATATAAGCTGTTTTCCTTGTGTTGATTATAGGTTGTGCTAAATATTACTTCTCCAGCCATTGAATAACACATGTAAGCATCCATTTTATACTACTTTTCAAAGTTTTGTGAATACAACAATGTACATAAAAGGCAAAATTCCTGCCTTCATTCAACTCAAATTCTAGAGGGAAAGAAAAAAGACACATGGCAAGAGTAAACAAGGAAATGAAGATATGAATTTACTCCTTGAATGCCATAGAGTAAAATACAATGTTGTAGGGAGAAACAAAGATTACTAAAGTCAATGAGGATTGCTGCCCTATCTACATTTGACAGAATATCTTACTAACATAAGGAGACTTGAATAGAAAGAAGAATGTGAGGGGACATGTTAAGATTTCATTAAGGGCAGACCATTCCTGCAAGAGGATATAACAAGTGAAAGATCCTGAGGCAGGAGTATATAGGGTTATTGTTTTGGTCAACTTGATAGAGGTACTGTTTGTGAGTTGAACAATGATAGAAGAAAAATATATTTTTTAAACTATATATTTTAAAGTGAGGCACAATAGATGCAATTTAAACCATTTGAAGGACTCCATTTCTTACTGGTAGTGAGGAAAAGGCACTGGAACATTTCAAGTACAGGTGTAACCATTTATGACCACTTTGAACAGAATGACCTTGTACTTGTATTGAGAATAGACTAAAAGTTACAGGCATGGGAAGGGGAGTAAACTGATGAGCACTATGATAAGCAGAGAGTTCAGGGTGGTTGAGAGAGACTGCAAAGGAGAATTTGACAAGCGGTCTAATACTGGATGTATTATGAAGATAAAGCCAAGAGAATTTGCTAATGGATTATATATGAGATACCACATGTAACATCACAAAAAGTGGTCAACAATGACTAAACATCCTGGCCCAGACAGGAACTGCCACTTACTGAGAACATTCTGTTTAGAAGTATTCTGGGATACAATAAAGATTAGAATTTGCTTTTGCAGGTTAAATTTGACATAACGTTAGAAATGTGAAGCTCTATACTTGACAGTTATCAACACACAAACAGTATTTAGAGCCATGAGTCTGAATGTCATTTAGCAAGTGAGAAGTAAGTATAGATAGAAAATAGTAGTTAGAAATTTGAACTCCTTGACATTTCAAAATTTAGATTTTGAGAAGATGAGGAAGGACATATAAAGGGTATTGAGAAAATAGACAGAGAAGTAGGAGAAAAGCTTAGAGAGTGTGAAATCTGGAATGCTAAGAAACATATTTAGGTAGATTGGTAGGTATGGTGGTAGAATCATGTGGACATTCTCTCAGGACTAATTCTGTCTTCTTAGTAAGTAGAAAACAATGAGTATCACTTAAGAAAGAGGAGGGGAGAAGAGGTGTGGATTTGTTGTGTAACTGAAGAAAGACAAAAAATAAATGAATCAATCTCAGTGGGAAGAGAGAGAGTACATGCACTCAGGAAATGCAGTGGGAGATTTTGAGCACCACCCATGGACTACCCACTTGCAATGAGTGATCATGTTTTTAGAGAGAAACTAGTTCAAATGGTTTTGTGCTTTTGTTCACTCCTCTGTGTCTGCCTGGATTCAAAACAAAATAGAGAGAGAGAGAGGATGAAATTTGAAATGGAATTTTATCTGATAATGTTATAAAAAGAGCGTGGTTGATGGATGCCCCTTACTGTTACAGAAACCAGAGATAACCATCTTTAAAAGAGTAAAGGTTTATTTTGGCTCACAATTTTGGAGGTTTTAGTTCTCATTGGTTGGGTCTGTGGCTGCATGTGTACATCAATGGTGCGAGTGCATGATGGCTTCAAATCAAGAGAAAAAAGAGACCAGTGTTGGACAACCCCTTCAAAGGGACAGTGCCAATAACCTAAGACCTCTCAAAA
>NW_004624920.1:815211-834398 GCF_000247695.1 Heterocephalus glaber
TATATTTTTTCTAACAAATACAGATGTTTATGAGAATTGCAATTTTTCAAGGAAAATACCACTCTTTATGTGGAGATCTGACTGTGCCAAGTTGGAAGGGTCCCCAAATGTTATACTACACATTATTATGATGAAGTAGTGGCCAAATTGTAAGGAAAATATACTCTCAGATAATTTCTTAACAAAAGTGTGAATGTTGTTTTCATTCTGAAAATTACCTAGGTCAGAATTTTCACCTTAACTATACGGATCATTGAGGTTTGATTTTATCTTGACAAATTCTTCTTTTCCTGATAGTATTTTAATGAGTAAAAATGCTTTTAAATCTGCTGCATTCATTCATCTACCTATCTCATAAATAGTTACTTGTTACAATGTATATAAAATTATGTAGCCAATGAAAGAAAACAGAGAAATCAGAGATTTACAGTGTAATTGATGCATATTGAATAGACTAATACATGTATTCATAAGTTTGTGAAACTATTGAACATACAAACATCATCACAGTACAACCGACTGAGAAGTGGTTTTATTATAAAAGACCAAAGTGCAATATCAACAACTTTAAGAGTTTCTGTGTGTGCATGTGTGCATGTGTATTGGTGCTTGTGTGTGTGGTGTGCCTTTGTAATCACCATAAGAAACTAACTAAAGGGGAATATCGTCCTTTTAGAAGAATTCACAAATTAAATGGGGATAACAATATCATTTGTCAGTACCACATGATGTATTGATTGTAAGTATCTTAAGAAAAGCAAGACTGCAAAAATTTATTCTTCAGGATTCATATATAGATACAAAACTGAAGTGTTAGTAAAACAACTGGTTTTTCAAATGTTCTTGTCTGAGATTGAACAAAAATAACTGAAATAACATTTGGAAAAAATCTAGGAATTGATGGTGTGAAGCTAATGAGAAAAGTCCTGTGATGAGCCATGCCAACATGCTGCAGGGATTGCTACACAAGAGAAAAGAGATGTATGGACACCCTTATTTCTCCTGACGGAAGAATGGCTTTACTTTCCACAACCAAAGTGAATATCAGGGATTTTTGATTTGCTGTTTAAGAAAGTACATAGTCTGCAGAGAAGAGTTAATTTTCCCTCTTCCATTCAGGTCCTTTAGCAGTGAACTAAAATTATTAGATTTAATAATGAAAAAATGTTGCAATTTATGAGTCTCAAGTTTCAGTAACAACCAGTTCTGAGATGTTTTGTTCTCTATTTTAAGCTAGCTAGGTAGATGATTATTGGACATATAGATAGTAGATAGAATACACAGAAGGAGTGAATGAAATCCTAGGGAAAATGAAAATAGACTCCCAATAGAATACCAGTTATTCATTGAAAAATGATCTTTGCCTGATTATGGCTTTTTTCAATCAGATTCATAATGAGGAGACTACATTAACATTCTATTAACCCTACAATATCATTATGATTTTTGCTAGAAAGTAAAATTTAAAAAAATTTAAAAATTCATAATGATTCATAAACTTTCATTGTTTTGGGTAATAGTTAATATTATTTAGGCAACTTCTAAAGCAAACATTTGTTCCAGGTACTAAATCAAGTAAAACTGGACAAATTTCATGGAAACTTGTGATTTTATGATGATTTTAAGAAACCTCTGCTACAATGAAAAAGTAATATACCTAAAAATCACAGAAAGAATATAAAACACATGACTATTACTTTTAAATTCATGACAGATATTCAAAACTAATACATGTATTTTTAAAAGGCTCCAGTATTCACCAAGTGACAATCTTTTTGCTTAAAATGGTCAAAAACATTTGTCTGTTTTACCTTTGCTAATAAAAGACATGAGTGACCAGAGACCATACATTTATCCTAACAGTGCTTACAATGCTCTGTCTCCTCTTGGAAACTTGTCCCTTAAGATATCCCTAAGGAAACCTAAATATTTTCTCTGTGGCCATATGAACATATATGAACACATATGAACAGATATGTGGCCATATCTGAACATTTTCCCTTTATCATCATTTTTCTTTTCTTTTTTTTCTTTCTTTCTTTATCAAGAAAACCATTTTACTTGTTGATGTATAATGTGTTTAGAATATATATATATATATATATATATATATGTATGTATGTATGTATTTAAACTTTTCTGTAGGTCTATAAGCCTAGTCCATTTTCTTTCTTCTGACTTTAGAGAACTCTGGGGTCATGGGCAAGCTCCCTGTTTCCATCTGTCCTCTCGCCAACTCACAACTCTTGAAATCATTACGCAGATATCCACAAATCCTTTCTCAGTGGCTGTCTCTAATGTCTGTCAAGGTTGACTCCTGTGACCTACATTAGCACATCATAATAACTTAGAAGCATGACACAAAGGTGAATCTTCACATACAGATCAAATTACCACATTTGACTTTAAAATTAATCAACATGATAATGATAGTAATAACAATATTAAATCAAATGTACATGCACTAGGCACTTTTGAAGTATTTCAAAATTCTAACCTTGATTTTTTTTTCTTTTTTTTTTGTACTTGGGACCTTGTGGTTGTGAAGCAGGCACAGGAACCGCTGAGCTAAATCCCTGGCCCCTAACCTTGATTTTTATAATTATAAAATATAGCCATTATCATTGTTTCAAGTTAAATAATTACAGGATCACCCATAGTAAGTGGCAGAGTTAGGAGAGGAATTTATCTTTTTCTACATTTATAAACATGACATTTTCCACCATGAAACATTCCTTATAATTGGAAACCAAAATTAAAATTTTATTTGTATTTATATTTTCCTACACAAAATATTTAAGGCTGAAATTAAAGTCATAAATGTGACACATACTTTTATTTGATTGTAAACTAAAACCTGATTTTAGACTTGGCTCAGAATCAAGTATTCTTGGTAATCTTTGGTAAATTTTCTCAACTTCTCTAAACTTCACCTTTCTCCTATCATTAAAATGCAGTAGTTACAGAAGTCTCTGTCTCTCTTTCTCTCTGTGTGTGACATAAAATTTTTAAAAAATTATTTCTGATTTCAAGGTTAGACATTGACTCTTTGCATTTTGGTTGAAATAATCAGGTAGCCTGAATGGGGGTTAAGAAGAATATGGTACAATAAAGGAAAAATTTATTCACAACAGGTGGTTCCAGAACACGTGATCTAAAGCACACAACCTCCAAATGGAATCGAATTGATGAATGTGTACTTTTCTATACCTGGTAATTTAAAGTCAATTCAGAAGAATGGAAAGCTCCTCTGATGAAAAAGGATTAATGAGCTCTAATACTATAGAATGGTATATGAGAAAAAATATATATATTAGAAATAAGTATATATGGCAATATTTATTGTATACTTAACAAATATAAATTTTAACATTAATGTAAAGAATTTAAAAAGTTAATAATTGTATCAGTGTATAGCATAATATTTCATACTGATTCCATTTGTATGTCATTTTATTGTACTAACTCCCGAATCACTGAAAAGTTTTTTAGTACACTTTACCATACTCATAGAAACACAGTGTTAATGCTATTATCTTTAATTACCATTTCTTCATTTTATTATGGATAATTTAATATGGCTAATCCTAAGGCATTAGACATGATTCCCTTATACTCAAAATATAAATATAAATAGCTAGAAAATCAATATTGTATAAAGAAGAGAAACTGAAGATGCAATTTACATATAATTTATCTGGAAGCTGCAATTGATTGCTAGCTTAGATTCCTTTGTAAGAAATTTCTTTGTCACTATAGTTTAACAATGTTGTGGACAGCTCTGTGGCTTAGTTAGTCAGTGCTCCCTATATCCATATATATTAAAGACTTGGTCTCCAGCGTGGTGCTAATAGGAGGTGGTGTTTCTTTTAGCAGGTGGGATCTGGAGGAAATTTGGTCATCATTGGTGTGTTCTTGAAGGGAATATTGGGATCTTCCTGTCTCTCTGCATCCTAGTTTTCATGAAGCAAGCAAACAATTTTCTCTGCCACTCCAACCTACTGTCCATGATATTCAGCCTTGTCATAGGCCCAAATGCATGGAGCCAACTGACTATGGATGGAAATCCCAAAAGCTGTGAGACAAAATAAGCCTCTCTTCCTTATACATTTATCTCAGGTATTTTGTCACAGTGATTGAAAGCTGACTAAAATAGCCACAATGGGCA
The DNA here is from genome assembly GCF_000247695.1 of Heterocephalus glaber. The sequence goes on from NW_004624920.1 coordinate 819,380, forward strand.
GCCAAAATAATTTTAATGATAAAGGAATAAAGATAATAAATGAGGAAATGAATGATTCCTTTATTTAAACTTTGCTCCCTGTTAGGGAGCATTCCATCTCTATGACTAAAACCTGAGAAAGTCAACTGAAAAGGATGAAAAATTTATTTTGGCTTGTGGTTTCAAAGGTATGAGCTCATGGTCACTTGGCATTCTAACCTACTCACAATATGGTGGCTATAAAGGAGGAAGGGAGGGAGAGAGGGGGGTGGGGACAGGCAGAGAGAGAGAGGGATCCTCACATCTTCAAGGGCATGCTTCCAGTGACCTTCCTTCCACCAGGTTCTACTTCTTAAAGATGGGAACCAAAACTTTAAACACATAAGCCTCTTGAGGACACTTAAGATCCAAACCATAGCACTCATCCAAGCTATTTTCCTCACTTTCTTATTTCTCTAGCCATCCTGAGTCCTTGCTGCTCAGCAGTGGTGGAAGTGAAAAGGGATCAAAAGTGTTATCTTCTATCAAGAATGCTTAACATGGATAATGAATACAGCATGTGTGATTGTACTAAATCACCATTAGCATCTCTTCCAACCTAAAACCTATTTGTGATGTTAAGAAAAGCAGTTTCATTATTCTATGCATTATTGTGAAAGTCTGGTAGGATCTTCATACACTATACACTAACTCTGTGTGTGTGCATTTCCATGTGCATGTATGTGTGTGTGTAAATTGGTTGACAAGATTCATTTTAAAACCTAACAAGTAAAAATGTGACACCAGGCGTTTACCAAGAGTTTGTGGAGTCTTGTCTCTAGGTTCTTTTTATTAAATTTAGCCAATGTTTATTAAACACATAGTACATATCAGGGACTTCATCTGGTATATATACAAGGAAAGAAAACCAACATTTTGGGAAGATGTTGCTGTGTAGATAACAGGGTGTTAAAAATTAAAGTTCCTACAGGTACTTGAAACAGTAGAGGAGAAATTCCAGAGTTCACAACTGTCAGTCAGATTCCTCATGGAGAAGTCTCTCATGCACTTCCAAAATACAAAAGATGAAGACCTTGGTGTCTAGAGTGCATTCTGAGAGGAGGATTTCTTTGTGGCCAAGTGTAGTTGGACTAAGCCACCTCTGTGGCCAACAGAAGTGAGAGATCACTGCTCAAGTCAATTCACATCAACCACAAGGGCTTTAAAAGACCATTGCCTTCCCAAAGGTTGCAACAACGGTTGGTAACTATTGTTGACAAATGACAAATATTCCTTTCTCTCTGCTTTACTAACACCCCTCCCCCCCCACACACACAAACACAGAGGTATATGGAGGGAAAGGAGAAAACTTTGTATTGAGATTACTATGTCTATTACCCAAGAGTTAGGGAGAACTATGTTCAAACAGAGTTTGGAAGGACCCCATTCCAATTAATATATTTAAGATAGAAGATGGAGTGTAAATGCATTATGGAAGTTTTACTACAAGGCAAGTCTATTCCAGGATAAATGTATACATCAGTAAGACAAATGCACACTCCTGTAGCATATGAATGAGTGATAATTGTGATGTTCACAAACTGAGAGAAAGTTACAGAAACTGATACGTATTTTCAGCATAATATTCTAAGAGAGATGAAGAGGTGTACAGAATATGATGGTAGCAAAGAACCAGACTATTTAACTGTATTGATATTTCATATTCCATGTTGTACATAAACAAAGAAAATATGTGTGTTGTCTGAAAATAACCTTCAGCATAGGAGGCAGGATCTGTCTCTACAGTATAAGCTGTCAAGTTTCACTTCAGAAGCATGCTTCTGCAGAGTTCCCTTCCTTGCTATGTCAGACCCACCACTGCATCACACTGACATGTGCATTGCTTGACATTAATCTCCTACACTCTTGTTAATGTGCCATTCTCACCTCCTTGTTCCCAACAATTTCTCAATGTGCCAGCAGTGTCTCCCTTATTACTGCCAATCTCTTCCTAGGAGGAATGGAAGAAACTGGGCAACTAGTTTTGTTAAATCAGTAATTTTAGTGCAGCTAAGATTTGCCAAGAGCTTTTGGCTAAATAAATTTCAGGACATTTGTATAGAGTCAAGTCATAGAGGTAACACCTTTCCATTCTACTCAAGAACCTAGTTTTATTCTGAAATTGTCCCACGTTCTGAAGGGCTGAGACTGCTGGACATGAGATGGCTAAAATGACAAGGCAATATTGCAAAGTAAGAGTAAAGGCCTTGAAATCAGAGAAACATAAACATTAAAATCTGAATGGACAAGGTACTCAATTTCTCTGAGCCTCAATTTTCTTATCTATAGTAGTTTAGTATGAGGAAGGATCTGATTAAAATAAATGTGAAAATACACAGCAGGTACTCAAAAAAAAAAAGGTACTTATGTTCCTTGCTCATATACACGCATTTATTTCTGACTTCTTTAAACCCCACTACCTAGTCGTGACTGCTTAAAAAAGCATTCCATGAAGATCCTAAGGCAGCCATGAGAGTCAGCTAGATTGAGCTCCACAACTCAGCAGTTTTACAGGAGATGAAGGCAGAATCTCACTTTCAGTGTGAATGGAGTCAACTGACTATAGATTGAAAATATATGAAAAAAAACTGCCTTGGCATGAACATGAACAGACATTTTCTTGTCACTGCCAAACAATACAGTATAATTATGATTTATAGAATATTTACATAGCATTGTATTAGCTTTCTGTTACTGCAACAAATACCACAGATAATCAACTTATCAAGAGAAAGGGTTATTTTGGCTGACATTTGGGGAGGTTTTAGTCCATGATCCATTATTCCTGTTACTTTAGCCTGTGGTGAGGCAGCGCTTGGTAGAGAAAGTCTGTGGCAGAGCAAACTATTCACCTTTCTGCGAGGTAAGAGGAGGAACAAGCCCCCACACTAACTAGAAGACCTCCCACTGGGCCCTGCATAATAAAGTTTCCACCACCTCTCACTAGTGCTACAGACCAAGGACCAAGCCTTTAACATCTGGACCTTTGGGAAACATAGGATACCCAAGCGATAGAAGGAATGATAAGTACTCTAGACGGGATTCAGTGTATACTGGAGGATGTGAGGAGATGGTATGCAGATATAGAAATTCCCCATTGTCTATAAGGTGATAGAACATCTATAGATTTTCATATCTGGAAAAAAGCCACCAATGAATACTGAGGGACAAATAATTGTATTCGGATACTGATGATGACTTTAGGCAAGTTGGCCTCTCTTTTGAAAATGGCAGTATTTCACAAACCTATCCCAAAGGCGATTATGAGATTTAAATGAGGTAAAGATGTAGAATGATTTCAGAAGAATGCTAAATATACTGTAATGTTCAATTATTAAAAATTCTCATTATTATCCTTTGAACTACTAATGGTTATACTAATGCTTATAGTAAAATGTAACATATATTTATAATTTACCCACAACTATTTGATTTTGGAAATTATATATTAGTATTTTTGAGAAAATATTCCATCTACTAATTGAAGACTTATTGATATTTTGGAGAGTGGAAATACACAAAATATAAAGTCTAAGTAATCACACGGTTATTTCTAGTTTAACTTTTATTCAGCATAGTATTGTATGAAAAATTTCACACTTACAGTGATACTAGTGTTGCTTAACAATTAAGCTTAAGTCTCCAAGTCAAATAAAGCTGAGTGCTTTCCCTCCGAGATTACAAAAGCCAAACAGGAGTGTGGCAGTTAGGTTGGACTGAGAAGGAGTGAGAATGGTGCCCGGGTAAAGCTTTTCCACTCACCCACTGCCGTTTCATTTAAGGAAGAAGAGTTCATGCATCTAGGTAATACATTTGCAGCTATCAATTTGTCTCACCCTAGAAAAAAAATCACTCATTTGAGCATTCTCTCAGAAATCTATATTCTATAAATCAGCTTTCACATGCTCAAAACTCATGGCTTAGAGTCACTGTCAGGTGTTTCTATCAAATGATTCAAACAACAGTGACTGGGAACTTTAATATATCTAGAAATTAGTCCAGAAAAATGCATGTACAAAACAATAATGAAAATAAGGGCACCTTTCTAAATGCTTCAAAAACTAGTTCTTGCAAAGAACATTTAAAATTCTACAATATTCAAATCCTTGTTTTTTTCTAGTATTAAAGCAATAAAACTCTATTTATTTTGCCTCTAATAAAATATAAATAAATATAACAGGTCAAAAGAAAAGGGCATGTTGAAGGCAGTTACAATGCATTCTATTCGTAATATCCCCCTTTATGATTCCCAATTATATTAATACCACATGCATCCATTTAATTACAACTTTAAAATGACTCACTTTATTCCTAAGTGACTAATTTTTCAGAGTATCATAATTAATGAAGAATTCCAATACCTTACTCACTGGAAAACGTTATTGTATGTAGACTTAATCACAACATTTTAATGGATTATAGGGATCTAATAAAATTGATCCCCCAAAATCTTTTCACCAAACCCTATATTTGCAAGATTAATTTCCTTCTTTGATACTTTAATACAAATTTATTCTTCAAATAGCACTAACACTTTTCTGTTCATTATGCATTAAAGAATATTGAGCATCTTCTCGGGACATATGCATTTTAATTAAATTCAATATAATAACTATAAATGGCTGGTTGTAAGAATATAATAACTTTCAAATGGCATCAAAGTGGAAGGATTACATTTAGTGTACACATTTTACTGGTAGGCATTTTGTGTGTTAACTAATTTTCATAATAACCTGGTTTGGTAGAAATTGTAATTCTTTTCCTATTTATGAGAAAGAGGCTAAACTGACTAAATGATTTTAGAGGCTGACTAAATGAGATTTTTAAGACAGAATTTATATCCAAGTCTTTCTCTCTCTAAACTCTTTTCAGAAATTCTCATTCCCTCCCTTCCAAGAAACCTACATGATTGCATTTGACTGCCTAAAAACAAAGAGCACTGTCTCATATTATCATAAGGTGAAATAGAAATACTTAAACACTTGAAGGTTTGTTTTACTGCTGGAAGCTATTTTTGTTTTGGTTTTTCTTTCAACTGACTTTTCAGAAGAGACTGGAATTATTTCATTCTGTGTACTCCACACATATTTAATGCTTTTTACTCTCATAGTAAGTGTGTTAGGCTGAGAGGAAAGAACAAGCCAACATATTTCAGAGGGATTATCCATAATTTTCCAGTCTTCAACACTCTCAGGAAGTTAAATGGTATATTATTTTATGACTCAGAATAACAAGTTAGCTGAAACCACTTTATCATATTAATAGTGCAGCATAGTACGTCTTTTAAAATTTGTTCACTAGGACATAATTATTAAGATCTCTCATAATTGCCATTTGCCAGCTCACTAAATACAATCTATGCTCTATGTTTTTAAATTTCCTGCTGTTCAATAATAACACTCAATTTTTGCTTTCTTCCAAAGTACTTGTCCTATATTGACTGCATTATAAAAATCAAATTTGGTGATAATTTTCAACTTTTTCATGTCAATAGCAGAATAAGAAAGTAATATAAACCACTTTTGTTTTTAAGATATCTGTTACTTTTAATTTTTTTATTAAAACACGTTTGCAGTACATAACATTTACATTCCTTCTGTGGAGATGGTACAAGTACCTAATACATCTTAAATCCTTTTTACATTCTCTTTCTCTCTGCTTCCCTTTCCTCTACCTTTGATCCCCTTTCCATTTTATAAAGATCTATCTCTATACTTCTTTTATCTTTTATTTTGTTCTCCATTTATAATTTGGTTTTCTTTTAATAACTTACATTAGAGTATAAAGAAAGCATGATCAGTGACATGTCTAGCTATGTCTCAAATGTGGTAAGTATTTTTGGAGTGAGAAATGAGTATAATTAATAATTTTACTTTCTCTCTTTTATTCTACAGGGAACTCTAGGATTCTATGCACCAGTGATAATGGGCTGACTCAGTCTTGGTATACATGTGATTTCCTAATGACTATATAATATTCATGAAACTGTAGAGGACAAATTACTTAATCCAAAGCACAAGGAGGAACATCTTATACACACAAGAGTTCAAAGTGAACTTTGTGAGGGAATTTGATTATTGAAACAGAAAGTAAATGGAGTCTGTATTAGTAATTTTTTCATTGCTAGGACAAAATACCCAACCTCCATAACTTAAAGGATTGTTTTATTTTTGCTCATTGATACTGAGAGTTCAGTTCATTGTAGGCTGCTTTAGGGGAGAAACAGCATGATGGAAAGGCACGAGAGGAAAGCTGATCAACATATGTCATCCAAGAAGCAGAAAGAGAAAGGAGGAGCAGGAGAGAACATTATACCCTTCCAGGTCACACCCCTAGTGACCTGGCTACTAACAGCACGGTCTTCTATGAACTCATCAATGGATTAATCTACACTTCCATAATCTAATTACCTTCCCAAAGCTCCACCTCTAAACATCGAAGACTTTTGGAGAACAATGTAGATCTAAAGTATAACAGAGTCAATCTGAAAAAAATTAGACTTGCTGAAAGAACAAACTTCGATGCACATTAACCAGGGATCTAATTATTAGCATCCAAATCCACTGTACAATGTTCAGTATATTTAGTTACCAATGCATATTTTGGTTGGATGTGTATTTGCATTAGCATGTTAATGCCAATCTTCTACTTCACATTGTATGATTTCTGATTTCATGATATGCAATGACTCCAAGGCCCAAAAGAGCATTCAAAATGCTCTTTTAGAAATTTGAAATTAGAAATTTGCTAAAGCTATAAAATATGGTCCCTGTATTTACTGAGATGAAAAGAAAAAGAGTAAACTGTACTAAATTCATTACTCTTCTTGAACTAGGTTTCTATTTCTAATGATTATATTTTTCAAATGAACAAAGAAGTCCTATACTCTAGTGGATATATTGTCAATGTTTATCTTCATCTTTTCAGTGTATTTTGTGGTAATAGTGTATATATTTGTCATAGGAAGACAGAAATAATGGCATAATAGTTATAATATTAATAAAATTATGTCAGTATTACATATTACCTTATAAAAACAATTTTACAAAATGCAAAACATCATGCCAAGTGTGGTGTTACGTGTCTATAATCTCAACATTCTGGGAGGCTGAAGCAGGAGGATCACAATTTTGAGACTTTGCTAAATACTGTCTCCAAAAATAAAAAGGTCTGGAGACAAAATCCAGTATGAAGGCCATGGGTTCAAATCACAATACCAAAAACAAAGAAAAGAAATGAAACAAAAATTACCACTAGACTTTAAGAAACAGATAAATTATAATCTTGCCTACAGACTACCAGCCATAAAAACTACAGCTCAAAGAGGTTCAGATATCTAAAATTAGCATGTGGTGAAGGAAGCTAGAAATGAACATTTCTGTCACTCTTTGCTCTTCCAGCTTCTAATGACTGTGTTATTCCTTGTCCCATTGCAATGTCAAGATCACAATTATATATTGAGCAACTGAATTAAAAATGACATTGTAATATTTAAAGGAGAGAGAGAGAGATTCTTTCAAATCTGTCTGACTCATAATCTACATTAAGATAATTAGGTAATGATTTAAATGACTCCTTTTCAAACTGGTGCTGAGACAATAGCCAGACTAGTATGGAGGTTAACATGAAAAGCTCTGGAGTTTAAGCATTGCATTTCCTGGCTTCATGACTTGGAAGCTGTTACTCAAGACATTCCTGCTTTCATTTCTGCATGTATAAGCGGAGATAATAATAGCACCTCCGATCATAGGATAATGTAAAGACTAAATAAAAAACTGTAAGTATAATTCTTCCCACAGCTACTGACAACAGGGTAGGCACAATGAATCTTTACTAGTTTTGTAGTTAGCATGGTCTACATCCTCATCCTCACCACCATTGTGTCATGTCTACATCAAGGTTAATTACTAGCTATGAATTTATAGATCTTTTAATCAGATAAAATGTCAGAAACCAAACAACTCTCCTTTCCTTTCTTTTGTGAAATAAAGTGACTGGATTAGATGATTTCCATGATCCTTGCCAATTATAAAATCTTGTGTTCTTTTTAGTAGCGTTTTCACATAAAATCTCTTCGACTGAAATACTCTAGTGTCTTACTGTGGAACTTATAAATAATATACAGCAAAATATTTTTCTCAAAGGGGGGCATAATAAAAGTGTAAATGAAATTAAGAAGCTGTTACGCATTATACATCACTTATTTATATTTAAATAAATTAATTGAAATCTGAAAACCAGCTTTGCAATGGTTCAATGTACCTCCCCCAAATAGCCGTAAGTGCCTTTTAACTTTCCACACTCATTAAATCACTTATTCTTAAAAATGCTGTCTCTATACGAGTACCATTACCATCACCTTGGCACTTCTTAGAAGTACAAATTCTAGGACTGTACTCTAGACTTCAAGCATCAGAAGGTGCTGTGGTGTTCTATAATCTGTGATCGAACCGGCCTGCTCAGGATCATGAGGATGCTGAAGATTAGAATTGCTGATGTGAATAAAGACTGGGCAAAAGCAAGTTCTGCCTCTGATAAACATTTTCTGAGGAAGCTGAAACTGAAATTGATTCTGGCCTTAGAAGACATGTAAGAAAAAGGCCTGCAAGATAATTAAAAGTCAAGTAACCAATCAATTCACTGAAAAAGAGGCTAGAAAGTCATTCTTAGTTATTCCCTCTAGAGAAATAGGGTATAAGAAGGTTACAGAAAGTTCAATAAAATCATCAGAGAATACCATTGCGATGATGTTAGAGACAGAATACTCCAAGTAAGAATACATAAAGTTCCATCTCTCTGCTTAATGTAGAGAGCCATAGATTATCTGTGCTACATATATTTTATATGAAAGGGATAAGAAAATTATTGGTCTGTACTTTTATAATAAAATAAATTAAAACCTAGGAACTTGATATCCTGATTTATAAAGGTGTACACGAAATACAGAAAATATTTAATTACCTGTGCCTCTTTCTTTACCTGACAAAATGTAAATCATTTCATTAAATATTGCATTAAGAAAATCATTTGATATACTAAAAATCACAAATATTTAAACAATGTTTAAAGTCAAGAAGAGAACATAAATATCCGAGCTGCAGAAAGACAAGTGATGTTTATTTGCTTCTATATTCTCTCTGTCACATATACTAATGACAGGCCTTTTTGCAAATCTGTCACTGTTGATTAACTCATTAACTCATATATCATATCAATAAATAAAAAATTAAATAAATTCCATCGGGTCCCATAAACCTTTTCTCATAGTCTCTATCTCAGTTAATGACTTAAATTTCCCAAGGAATAAGCCAGTAAACTCTTTTCCTTCCAACTCCTCCCTGCTCTCCTACTCTCTACCCAGTAACAGTCTTCAAGTCCAGTAAATTTAATTAAATAACTTTTAGAAGATGTTTTCCTTCTTTTTCATTGTGACTAATTTTATTCATATTCTTACATTTTTCCCCTGTCTGTTTTCACAACTAGAATTTAAGACTCAAAAAAAGAATGAGGTTAAATGCCCTAAGGACTGGCACATCAAGCATCTAAAGTTTTACTTTGAGCAATGTACTTAAGATGAACACAGCTTCATCTGATGTCTCAGAGCCTTGTGATTGGAGATGCCACCAAACACTGCCTCTTTTCCAGAGTAAAGTAATACTTCACAAACTTGTAAAAGACGAATACATTTCTAGTATACATCTATAGTTTTAGGATCTTTGTAAATATTCTAATAATCAGATTTATGTGATTTTTATATTAGATTCTTTTTCTTCACTTTATTTTATGATGTTACATTTATTTTGTTCAGTTAAATATTTTTGTTTTCATATTTTAACACATAGCTTCAATGACCTCAGCAAATTAATGATGTGTGTTACAGTCTTTGAGGATGGATAGTTATGAATTTGGAAGCTAGGTAAATTATAATAATATATGTATAAAATGGTTACAATGATCACAAAAATTATCCAAAGAAATTATACCTTATGTTTTCAATCATCACAAAAATATCTCAAGAAATTACACCTTATGAGATATAAAAGTTTGTATTTACAGAGGATGGTGATGTAACTCACTAGAAGAGTGATTGTCTCAGGAATGTGCATGGCGCTGGATTTGATCTCTAGCACGGCAAAAACAAAAAAACAAAAAACAAACAGAAAAAGAATGTCAAGATATACTTGCTCCCCACAACACACTAATTTATGGAAATCATCTTTCCAAAAGGTATTGGCCTTGCTTAAGAGATATATTACCTATGAAAATCATAGAAACACAGCCAAGCTCTAATGGAACTTGACTGTCCTATCCCAGAGAATATTTTGTATCCTAAACTATGTGCGCTTCTTGTTAACACTTCATTTTCCTTGTACAGTACGTCAGGCACTCTGAAGAAGATTACAACTGTTCTTTCAAAAGTATAATGTTCAAACAAAACAATACAATTTTTGTTTATTCTGAATGCTTTCATCAAAGAGGAATTCTAGAATGCACAAATAAAAAAGGAATTCTTGGCCAGCAGAGTGGTACAAGAGAAACCTTCCAGAAACGCATGGTCTGGGATACTTCAGACTCTTGGCAGATTACAAACTTTTACTGCCTTTTATTAATTATCAAGAACCAGATCAAGTGCCTCTAAGTAACAGGACCTACTTGTGAGACAAGGGTTTAGCTCAGAATCTGAACATCTTCCAACACTCTCATAATAGCAGCTATCTTCTCCAGACAGTAAGCTGACATTTGATAAACACAAATGTCATTGTCTAAAGAGACATTGAAATATATAGTCAGTGTTCTCTAGAAAACAGAGCTAAGAAGGTTCTTCACTAATAAAAATTTAAAAATACATTTAATGACAATTTTGTTCTATAGCCTTCCTGCAATCTAAAATGATCAATACCAGTCTCAATATCTGTCTTCTGGTGGACTATGTAGACATAAAACAAAAGGGTACACAATATAATACATTGCTATTACAAACTGCAAATGCTTTAGGGATATTATAGTAGAAGGAATTTCAAAATCATAAGACGACTATGGTACCAGCTTAGCTTACACAGATAAAAACAGAATCTTGTTCATTTCCATCTAAGTCTTCTGTAATTGCTTAGTGATGAAACTCTGGGATATAACATAAAATATGTTTTTGGATATTACTATTATTACTTGTCTATTTCAACCTAGATTTGTTCAAGTTTGGAAGGATTGATGGAATGAGCAACTTTTCTTATCAGTAAAGTTTTAGTATGATAAGAAATTAACTCACAAACAACTATATGAAACAACAAACAGCAGGTAAAGCAATAAGCATAGAAGTATTGTTAGAGTGATGTATTATGAAATCTGGGTTCAGATAAAGGGGAGGGATGAATTTGGATGAGACGTAAGAATGGGTCTCAGAACATAGGCTTCTGGCAAGGCACGGAGACATATAGCCATGAAGTTCTCTTACTAATAATGGCAAAGGTTCTGATAAAAGTCTTCCAGGAAAGAAAGATAAGGGTAGCAATAGAAGAGAAAGCTTTAAAAGAATGTCACACTTCTTAGTCTGTCCTTTACAGAAATAGAGAATACCAAATAGGGGAGAAATTGCTAGAGGCCTAATAACACACATTTTGTAAGATTTTACTTTAAAGTACAGATTTTGAGCCACTGAAGTAACTTCAGTGTGTTTGCAATTAGTCTCTTAGTCTTCATTTGATCTTAGCCAAAAGGCCGAGAAGCGATTAGTCTCTTAGTCTTGACATAGGAAAGTGAGAAGTTCAGTGTGAAAAGAAACAAAATCAAACAATTCAGGCACAGGACAATGGCAAAAGGAAGAATCTACACTGACACAAGCATACTTCTTATTAATGCCTGTCTATGATTTCTTCACTTCTGCCAAATACAGGGATAGGAGAAAAAAAGAACACATTATGTTTATAATTTCAGTTTATTTTCTCATAGTAACAATAAAGTGGAGCTACATTTTTGTCATTCGTAAATTTTAAATGAGCCTGGAATCAGAGTTCGGCTGCTGTTCAGTAATTATTTTTGTTTCTTTCTTTAGATCTCAGTTTAAAAGAATTCACTAGACTGGATTAAAGGACAATATCAAAATTAGATGGTATAACTCACTTTTTCAGTAAGATGCAAAAGTCCAGAACAGACAAGCAGGTTAAATAGGTAAATAACCAAACAATTCACTTTGATAGTGTAGGATGTCAGAAAATGAAAGACCAGAGGAAAGACACCCACATGTATGCAATCAGCCACAAACAGCGTTCTGCATTACATTGAGACATTTGCAATTTATGAGATGTCTACACAGGTTGCTTTGTTTTCTTTAGTTCTCACAATTACATTTGACTGCAGGGTGGAAGTACACAGGGTGGGGTGACAGTTGTAAGATATGGAGGGTGGACTTAAGAGCAGTTTTCTGTTATAATAGTTCTGATTTTAATCTTCATCTCTCTTAGAATTTCAGGGAATTTGAACCTAGAAAGAAACTTCCTGCAGGCAAAATAAACTAAAAACTGTACTACTGAATGTACCTGTTTTTCTCCACTTGGCTTTTTGTGGTTCAGTAGCAGCTCAACAGCTCCGACAACCTCTTTCCTGATGGCATGCAACAGAGCATCTCCAACGTAGACATTGAAGCTTAAGAGCAGTTCAATGAGTTCCAAATTCTCATTTTCAATTGCAATCAGAAGGGCTGTCCTTCCAAGAGGGTCAATGCAATTAATATTGATCTTGAAATAAATTTCAGCTTCCTCTAGGGATTTCTTGACACTTGCATAGTCTCCCTTTTCCACCGCATTCAGGTAGGCTTTTTCTGATGGTGAGAGCTCTGATTCTGCTCGGACAATCCTCAGAGGGATACGGTCTCTGTAGGGGGCATTCACATTTCTTTTGTAATAGAACTGAGCCATGTTTCATGCCATGCTATTTTTTACCTCTGAAAATACAAACAAAAAACACAAGGGTTAGTGTTAGAATGCTTTTTAAGTAATTAGGAATAATTTCTGATGTCCTAAAACCATATCAGGAAATATTAAAATACATCATTTATAGCCAACTTTACTAATCAAATAGATGCTACTATGATTATGGGATAACAGTAGGTTGGAAAAATACTTTTTGTTTCTCATATAGTCTATTGTTTATGTTATTAAGTGTTAAGATCAAAGTTAATGTGAATTGATGACACTAGTGTCAATAAAATATGCTAAGCCTAATGAACATAATTTTATTTTGCTTTCTGTTTGTAAGTGAATTCATGAGGGAAGAATGTGTAGTAATGATATTAATTATTCAGATGAGACTAAGCAATTACACTTCCAAAAGAAAGAAATTGAAAAAGGATTAAATAGAGTATTATGAAAATGCTATTCTTTAATTCTCTCACTTTTATGTGATGAACAATAAATCACAAAGCAAGAATATATTCATTATAAAATTTATTATTTGTAAGTTACAGCAAAGATATAATTGAAGATGAAAACACTGCTTTAAATAAATCCAAAATAATCTTAAGTTAATAAAATCACTGGAAGCTTTATTGATTTAGTATCACCCTAGTTTAAAACATTACATCTATATATAATATACATATTCTAATATATTCTTTAAAAAATTTTTTGCTGGAGATAAAACCCAAGGCCTGTGTGTGCTAGAAAAGCACTCATTCTACCAGTGAATTATATCCCCAGCCCTACATTTCTATTATTATTTATTTGTGTCTTTCATTTTTACCTTGATCAATCTTGCCAGTTCTTTATGGCATTAAAGATGTCATTATTCCTTTCAAAAAGCCAATTTTTGGCTTTGGTGATCATTTTGATGACTTATTTAATTAAGGTCTACTCTTACATTTAGCTTTACTGAGGTATAATTGACAAATAAAATTAGATGCATTTAAAATATACACAATGTTTCACATATGTATACACTGTGAAATTATTGCTACAGTCAAATGAACACATGCATCATCTCACAGTTACTTTTTTTGGTGAGAATGCTTAATATTCACCCTCAGCAAATTTCAAGTATGTAGTACAATAATATTGATATAATCCCACGCTGTATATTATATTCTCAGAACTTTATAACCAGAAGTTTTTACACTTTAACCCACTCTCCCCATTTCCTCTACTTCCCAGCCCCACAGTAACCATCATTCCATCCTGTCTCTATGAGTTTGACTTGAAAAAATCCCATCTGGAAATGATATTATACAGTATTTGTCTTTCTCTGTCTGGCTCATTTCACTTAATATAATGTCTTCCAGGATCATCCATGTTGTTGAAAATGACAGGCTTTCTTTTTATGGCCAAATAATATTTCATTATATTTTATCACACATACATTTTCTTTACCTATTATTCATTTATTGATGGACACTGAACGTAGCTGCAGTGAACATGGACATGCAGATTCTTCAAGATATTTATTTCATTTCCTTCAGATATATCCAGGTGTGGGATTGCTAGATCAAATAATAGTTCTAGTTTTAATTTTTTGAGGAAACTTCATAGTATTTTCCATAATGGTTATACCAATTTACATTTCCACCAGCAGTGTACAAAGGTTCCCTTTTCTCCACATCCCTACCAGCATTTGTTACCTCTTGGGGTTTTGGTAATAGGTATGAGGTGATACCTCAGTGTGGTTTTAATTTGTACTTCCCTGATGATTTGTGATGCTGAGATATTTTCCCTCTACCTGTTTATCATTTAACATTTTCTTTGGAAAAAATACTCTTATCTTTATTATTTCTTTCTACCATATCTTTTATTATCCTAGCAATCAAAGTAAATATTTAGCTAGATAATTTATAGCCTTTGTTATTTTTTTATATGAACACTACATTGTCCTTTAATTGCTTTTTTAGCAGTAGTATTACTTATACTTTTGTTGTTAAATATTAATTTATATCCTGACGTTTAAAATTTTCCAAATTATACTTATTCTCTTTGTTTTCATTATGTAGTATCACTATGTGACTAAGTATAGTTTACTT
>NW_004624920.1:843808-856523 GCF_000247695.1 Heterocephalus glaber
TATATATATATATATATATATATACTGCTTCATCATACAATGTTTCATTAGGTCAAGCATGTCACTACTTTACCTTGTTTACAAAGAAAGCATAATTTATCATAAAGAAAGCAATACTCGGAAGAAATGTGTATGCAAGCGTAGTACATTTTACAAATAACAGCTTTGCATGATTAGAAGAGGAAAGCTAAACTTACCTCCATCAACAATGACTTATTCAAGAAGAAAATACATTCAGCATGAACCACAACAGAATCAGATCCTGTGACCCACATCTGACTTCTAGTTTGTGAATTCTGTGTTTGTGTCCCCACATGCATTTGTGTGTGAGTGAATTTACAGTTATTTGGTTTGCAATCTTTGTAGGTCCCTTTGATAAATCCAGAAGATCTATGAATGCAATCATTGCTTTTATCATTTTTGAAGTCGTGAGTCTTTTGTCCAAGACAAAAAGAAATACTTTAATGATAGAAAAAATAATATAGAATTCTGGAATTTGGATGTACATATCAGTTTTCTTACAAATATATGATTCTTCTGTTTAAGAAAAACAGCATTTAGATGGAATACTACTCAGTCATAAAGAATGAGAAACTAAAGACATTTATAGATAAATGGATTCACATTGTAAGTGAAATAAATAGGACACAAGTGTAAATACTGAATAGTTTCTCTGGTGTGAGAAACAAAGTGTAAATAAGGATCAAAATGTTTAACAGATAAAGTGAAATAGAAAGAAAAGGTCCAAAGGGGAAGGGGAACTGAGAAGGTAGGGGAAAGAAAAGAAGGGAAAGGAATAAATATGAGAAAAGAAAAAATGGAAACAAAGTCTTTGTAAATAGGGAGGGATGGAGGAGTTGAAGGGAGGGCAAGGGAATGGGGGAAAAATAAGAACCAAGATATATTATGTAAAGGTACAAATACCCAATAATGAATGTCAGCATATTATATACCTAAAGTGTGCCAATAAAATTGAAGAAAAAAAAGAAAAACAGCATTTAGGGATAGTAGGAGATATTGCAGAGATAAGATGGTGTGGAGCTTAGTGGCTGCTGTTGTTTTTGTTGTTGCTGCTGGTTGTGGTAATAGTGATTGATGGTGGTGGATTGAGTAAGAGACAGAGACAGGCAGAGAGAAGTATTCGAGCTCATATTTCAGGGTAGCATATTGATAAGGAAGCAGAAAAATTAAAGTTAGGAAATGAAAAAATATTACATGATCCTGAGAGACCTGGTCAGACATTTTTGAAAATTATTAATTTTTAACACCATGAGAATGGATGCTACATGGATTTTGAATTTAAATATTGAAACAAAATGATAGGATGAGGTAAGTAAATATTAGTCTTTATTTTTTGTTAGAGAAAGATTTAAAAAACAATGTTTATGAAAAGACTTATGAGATGCATACATAAATTTAGTAATACTTTGTACTGTACTAAAACAATACACAAAATTACAATTCAAATGACTAGGGCATTATTAAAAATAAATGTGACAGAGAGTTTATTATGTAGAAAATAAAAACCACTAAGACTCAAGTGGCAAAATGAACAGAAAAGGAAATATATAGAGAAATAACACTTAAAACATTCAAATTCACTGATCCCTAAAAGCTGAGAAATATAGCAATAAAATGGAAGTTGTTGAATGTTAAATGAGATCAGATTACAGACAAAGAATACTCAATGCCAGAAATAATGCAGTGAAAATACTTCTCTCAAAAATTGTTGGTGGAACTTAAAATTGAAAAGGAATTGGAAGTATGTATAATTGGTCTTTTGAAAGATTTAAGTCATTTAAGCTAGGAATAGCTCTTCCAAGAATGTACTCAAGAGTTATATTTTACAAGGTAGGCAATGTATGCAAAGGATTATCAGCTATTTCAATGAAGTAAGAGAAAACTGTTTAACAAAAAGTGTTTAGTTGTTAATAAATATTGCATTTTACTATCAGTTAGAAATAATCACAGTACATAAATGGTAATTACAGATAAAATGTTAAATACCATAAGAAATCATCTGTGACAATGGAAAACCTATACTATGAAGAAAGTAACTATACTAATCATTAAAAAGTTACCTATGAGTAATCAGTGATTTTTGTAGTTTCTCCATATTTAAGTTTTTGATAATGAAAACACATTTTGATAAAATATAAACATTCTTTAGTCACAAAATCACTTGTTAAAAGAAACATTTAGCTATCCTTAATATTTAGCATGATTCTAATTTTTAAAAATTGAATTGCTTTTTTTGACTTAAAAAGCTAGAACCAAGATGAGTAACTATAAATTACAAAGTCAAAGCTTTCATCTTAGCAGAGCAATGACCTTTTAACACTAAAACTTGTCCAAAAGCAAACAATGTCTATTTCAGAGGCTAGTAAATTCTCTATTGCTGGCAGTATTCAAGCAAAGAAGAGAAAATCTAAAGGGAATGTGGTGGAGAGGATTCAGCAATCAGCAGCCTGGCTAAATTGAAAAATCTTTAATGAGAGTTGTGATTAAATCTGATACTATTAGTCTGTGCTTTTGCTGTTGCATCTTCCAAAAACCTATGTGAGCTTGAACATATTACTAACTTTGCAACTCTTTATTCTCTACTAAAGTTAAACTAAATTATATCATTGCTATTATCAAGCTCTCTAATTTTTACTAAACATTTAAGAATACTAATATTCTGCTGTGTGATTCCCATAAAGAAATTATACATGCTTGAGGAAACAAACATATTTGCCCATATTTGCAGAATTTAAACATTTACCAAATCATCACATGTGGCCTCATATACAATTTTTATGTTTATATATCAGTTAAAATAAATTTAAATTTAGAAAATTACATATCTTTGTTTAGCTAATGAAGCATATATAGGCTTTCCATTAAGCTGAACTTAGAAAGTATTTTCGTACTAGGTGTATAATATTACAAATTCACACATATAAATTGGCCAAAATAATTTAGTGAGGCTTAGTCTGGGTTGGATCAAGATCGTTTTGGGGACTAAGGATATAAAGTCACATAAAACACAATCTTGAAAAATGAATTTTATGTTATGAAGATTATGCTTCAAGTGAAACTGTTAAAATAATAGCCACTATCAATCCCAGACCTCAAGGAGGACATTATCAAGTCGGGAAGGAGCACTGTTGACAGCCAATAGTAAAGAGCATATGGTGAGTTTCCAGGATAAAGTTGTGCAGTGTTTCTTGGGGATTCAGAAAAGAAAGCCATTGCAGTCCCCCTTATAAACTTCCTAGTGGATATCAAAAGCCACAAATAGTACTGAAACTTATCTATCTTATGTTAGTCAGCTTTTTGTCGCATTGACCAAGTATCTGCAAAAAAAAAAAAACTTAAAGAAGAAAAGGTTTATTTTGGCTCATGGTTTTAGAAGTTTCAGTCCAGTTGACTGATTCCATTATGTACTCTGGGCCTACTGTGAGTCAGAATATCATGGCGGAAGGGTATGGTATAGGAAAGCTGCTCCCTCTTGGCAGTGGGGAAGCAGAGAGTGAAGGAAAGAATCAGAGAAAAAGGGACTGTGGACAAGGCATCCCTTTCAAAGGTATGTTCTCATTTGACCTGCTCCCTCCAAGTGGACCCCGAGTCCTGTTCCTATCACTTTTCATGAACAACACCTAATTATGATCTCATCAAAGGAGTAATCCACTGAGGAGTTTAGAGCCCTTCATGATCCAATCACCTCCAGAAACCTAGAACACATGAGACTTTTGAACATTTCACATCTGCAATATAACTTACACTGTTTTATTCTTGTCTTTGGTCTTAGCAAACTTGGCATATGATTTTTCCCATTCCTTATTAAGTTGAGAGCTTTTAGCTTTTCACTTGAAAAGAAGCACTTTGTGATTTCTTTTTGCAGGTAACAAGTGCCAGCATTACTACTTTTGTACTTTGGGACTATTATTAAGTAAACTAAGGGTTACCTGAATGCAGACACTACAGTATTGTGATAGTTAAGTTGATCAGCTACTAAATGACTAAAGAGCAGGTGGCATATAGTTTGTAAATACACTATATAAAACGATGCTAATGTCCAGGTGGGACAGAGTGAGTGGGGCTCTTCATTGCATTATTCAGAATAGCACTCGATTTAAAACTTATAAATCATTTATTTCTTGTATTTTCCATTTAATGTACAAATGACTGTGGGGTAGATGAAGCTGTGGAAACTGAAACCATGGATAAGCCAGATAAGCCAGGACATGGGGGGTAACTGCAGTTGTATCTGGGAAGAAGGAAGAAATGAATGGTGGAACTTTACCTATGGATTTAATTGTGAGCAGGTGCTTCCCCAATGACTGTATGGAAGCAAAGAATTTTCAGAAGAAGCAGCAGAATTCTTATAGTATGAGAACTTTCCTATCCTTTGATGTGTCCTGCTCCTAGAATAAGGGTCATTGCTTTCCCATCTTTACAAAGTGACTTCCCTGCTGTTTCTCTTAAAATTTTTTATCTAATTGAATTTACTTAGTGACCCTCAACATTTTCTAACAAATGCTGAACTTCTTTAGTGTTTTAAAAATTTGTGAATATGAAAGCTGTCTACAAAGTCAAAGGAAAAGGTAATAAGTTTTGTGGCTCAGAGAAGTTTCATAAATTCCACAGAATTGCAGAGCCAAAAAGTGTTGCATCTGAAAAACACAGCAAAGGGATGAGTAATGGAACTGCTGAGAAATCAGAGTCAGATGTGATAAAAATTTGCAGGTTACATTCTATTCCATCTTCCTGGTCAAGTTTTCATCTAGGCAAGTAGGAGCAATCATTCTGCTAGTATTTCTCTTTAATGAGGATGGCCTAAGAGCAAAAATTCTGCTAGAATTCCTCCTTAGTAAGGTTAGCCTAAGCAATAAGGTGGGGATATTATTTTTTTGCCTTACTGCTTAGATTTCCAGAATTAGATTCTACTTTAAGCTGAAACAAAACAAGAATAAGAAGAAAATACCATCTGTGCAACACTTATTCTGTGCCAGCCACTATTCTTTTACATTTTAATTAATTGTATTAGCTTTCTCTTCTCTGAGACACAATACCTGAAGCCCACAATTTAAAGACAGAGAGGTTTAATTAAGCTCATGGTTTTAGGAGATTTAGTCTATGGCTGGGTGGTTCCAAGGCAGGAAAATCATGGTAGAAATGCATGGCCTATTAAAGGTGCTTAGTTCCTGGAACTTGAGAAGCAGAGCAGAACAGTGTTAGAGAGGAAGGTGCCAAGGATCACATACTGTACCCAAGGCCACACTTTCATGGTCTACTCAGAACTGTGCTCTATTAATCACCTGGGTGCTACCAAGACAGTCAAGTTGACACAATTAAAATTAAATGTCACATTAATACACAAGAAACCCTATGGATTAAGTATTATTAATGGTGTGCCAAGGATTGATACAAATATTATATACTTGTTAAAGTTTGCATTCTCTTTTTAAATGTCTTTCCTAGTTTATGCCCATTTTTTTGTATCCTGTGCTACACATTCAGCCTTTCACTTTCTTATTGAATAGCTATTCCATTTCCTAGCATCATGTTTCTCATCTGTTATGTGGCTAGATTAATTGTGTAATGGCTCTATAGATTCTGAACCTCAGTTATGCCTCAGTTCAGCTTTCAGAGAGTTATTTTTGTTTATTACTTGTTTTTTTGTTTTCTTTTTATTTTTTGTGTCCTCACCAACATGCCTGGATATGTCCCAAATACTCCCAAGCACAAACAGTAATCACCATAGCAACTTAAAAAAGTAAAGATTAAATCTCCTTGGCAAAACAGTCTAATGGCTTACTTTATTTATTATAAAATTTACAATGGACTTGATGTGCAGAGAATTTTATTATTCTCTACAATCATCAACCCCGTGACATTATAAGCATTTTTAATGACATAAAGTTGCTTTACCATTCATAAATATTCATCCTAAAAGTTTTATCTCTTAAGTAAATTAGGACTGAAATAAGACTACACTTGGAGTAATTTTATCTATAAGCATAAGAGCATTTTTATTTTATTAATTCAAGAGCTAGATCTATGCCTTTGGGTGTTCAGAAGATAGGATAATTTACATAACAATAGTTTATTTTCCATTAAATCTTTGTTTACACTTTAACTAAATGAAGCTAATTTCCTGCAAGTCAAAGTTCTCCTGCTATTCTAGAGTAAACATGACTAACATGTTAATTTATAGAATAAAAAGCACTATACAGTAGAATCATCCATTCCAACTCTGGCTCTGACTTTTCTTCTTACTGAGACAAAATAGCCAACACCAAAGTTAAAGCAGAAAAGTCTTATTTGGCTCACAGTTTGTAGAGAATTCAGTCCATAATTGGTTGGCTCCAAGGCATGGGGGGAGAGGGGGATTGCAGAGCAGAAACAGCTCATGGCAGGCAGAAGGCAGCAAAGCAGCAAAGTATCAAGCAGCAAGTGACAAGCAACAAGCAACAATGATAGCAGCTTTCTTTCTGTTCCTTATATCCTATCCAGGCTACCCCCCATTAGGGCAGGTAGCATTCACACTCAGGTTGGGACAGCCTTAATCCTAGCATCACATCATGAATCAATCCCAGTATCACAGCCTTGATCCCAGCATTACACATCTTGATCCAGACACCTCCAAAAAGTCCCACCTAAGACCATACTAGATTTTGAGGGGACATCTAGATACAAGCCAATAACACTTTTAAAAACAGCTCTTAGATATCAACCATTCTCTTTGTCTCTTGGAGACCCAGTTGTCTCATGGAAACACTAAGCAATTAAATTACCATTATCTTTTTTTTTTTTTTTTTTTTTTTTTTTTGAGACAGGGTCTCACAATGTAGTTCAGAATGGCCTTGAACTCACTATATAGTGCAGGCTAGCCTGGCAGTCACAGTGATCTTCCTGTCTCAGCCTCCCCAAGTGCTGACATTACAGGCATGCACCACCATGCCTGGCTACCTACTCTATTTTAATAATATTGCACACTACATCAGGTGTTTTAACTTTGTAAAGAATTCCTAATTTGTTAAATTATCATAAAATTATTTCTTTTGGAAAGCTGGGAACTCAGTCTACATGTGAATTGCATTTTCTATTTAAAATTAGAATTCCAATGTTTCATGATATTAAAAGTCTCATAGACTCTCAGTATGCACTGATGGAACATTTAGATGAAAAGTGAAGAAAAATTTCCACCTATAAATCAAGTATTTTGCCTACAGATTAATTGACTTTGGGATAGCTATAGATATTTGCTTTTACTTGGAAAAAAGATGTATGACATATTCTAAATACCAATTTAAAATGTAAGTGTTCAGTAGTAAAAGTCATTTTTATCTAAATTTCATATGCAATGCATAAAGATAATATATTAGAAATGTGCCTTAATAAAAATTATTTTAGATATTTTTAAGTTTCATGTAAGGAGTGTACATAGAAAGATATTTGAATGGAGATTTTTCTTTACCATCAATACCTAATCAATGCTATACCACTGACATTTAGCAATGCACATAGAGCTTGCCTCGCCCTTTGTTGATTTCCTTATGAAACATCTAATTTTTCTCAGTTGATAATTCTTTTTTATTTCTGGTACCTTCTGCTGTCTCTTTTGCTGAATTCTTTTTTTCTTATTTTTACTATTTTGTTTTCTTGAGTTTTTTTAAATTTTTTGTCTTTTGAAAGAAGGTCTAACTATATAGTTTAAGTTGCAATGAACTTACTATGTAGCCCAGGCTGGCCTGGAACTTTCCACAACCTTCCTGCTCAAGCCTCCTGAGTACTGGTATTACTGGCATCCACAGCCATACCAAGCTCTTTTGCTAAATTTTAGAAATATTCTTTGTTGTTTATATTTTACATTTTTCAAAAACATGATATTTGCAGGCAACAAGAGCTGATTTGAACCTCAACTATGATACTTTACACCACTGTTTACTGGGCAGAGTTACTTAACTAAGAGTTATGTTTGCTCATGTGTAAATAGGGATAATATTATCTACTTCAGAAATTTATGTTAAAGAGTGAATATAAAATATGTAAAGTAGTACATGAAACTTAATTCCCAAAAGCCATACAGTAAATGCTTATTTAATTTTAGTCCCGATCTTTTTTCTCTTATAATTCTGGAAGTTCAGAATTAACCCAAATTTTATTGTGATAATATTGTAATCCAATAATTAAATTCATACCCCAATGAGTTTTTATCTGAAGAGCCTCAGGTGATTTTACACTGATAATCAAGGTAATATATTGAGGGGTGGTGAACCTATGACACTCATGCAGAAGTCGGCTGTTTGTTATAATCAAAAGCTCTAAAAGGTTTGGCATCACTGAAGTAGACCATTAGCATTCAGGATTTCTAAATCCACAATGAAAGGTGTGTTGGTTTTGGAAACAAAGTATAGAATTTTGAAATATTTCTTCCACTTAGCATCGGGCCAATGTTTTTGGAGACTGTTGAAGGTAGATAATGATGTTCAAATGATGGAATGTTGCTGTGCAAATTTGATATGAAATATACAACATGGTTGATATGTAGGTGATTATATTTATTTTCATTGTATGTTGCTGGATTTCTAAATGTAAATTCATGAAAACAGAAGTTGTAAATATTCTGTCTTAAATGGGTTTGTATTCATTCAAATTAAGACAAATCTAAACTGACATATATATTCATGACAAATATACTTTTCTGTAAAGTTTTGTAGTTAATGGAGGAAATAATTTCAAAGAATTACTTTCCATGCTATTTGAGACAGATTGTGCAGATAGGGTCATAGTTTTAAGAGGATCAATTTCTAACAATCTACTACCATCTTGTGAACTCAATAGTTAGCTCTTTTAGATTTTTTTTATAAGACTGAGGAAGTATAACAGTATCTCATTGAACTAACAGACATATAAGTAAATTAATAATACTAGATATATTCTCTAAGATGAAATGTATATATATTCATATACAAAGAATAAAAGCTACTAGGATAAAATTTATGTAGAGAAAAATGCATACAGTTGCCAAATAAATAAATAACATCAGAACAGAGCACATCATAAAATAATGGTAATAATCAATAGACCATAAAATTAAGGTGCTCACAACATTGACAATCTACATTGATTTGCAGTGTAAATTAATATGAATATTTTACAGTGAACAGTATCCCAAAAAGCATCTTCATTATACTTAATGGTTTGGTTTTTCTAAGCTAAAAATCAGTAAAATATTTTAAAGTAAATAAACATCAATATTTTAAGTTTATGAAGAGTAATAAATCATAAATTCAATGATAAACAATTAATTTCACCATGCTTAACTGATTAAGATTTTATAACCTTTTTTTGACAGGAAGTATGTGGAAGAACATGTATCTAAGGAGGATGTTAATCCACATTTATTTTTGCCACACATAAACCAATATACACATACCCCACATACACACATTTTATTGTTCTGGTGAAGTGGAATTCATAAATTCCTAAGATTGGTTTTTCTAGATGGGGAAGTTAATTTCACAGTAATAAATATTTTTAAAACTGGGCATTTCTGTACTGTGGTAGAGGATCAGTGGAAGCTAGTATAACCTTCACCACAAAAGAACCTAAATAAATGGGCAGATCATAGTCATTCTACTACATCTCACTCCACTCCTCCATTCTACTTGAGCTATGGTTAATAATCACAGGGTTCATAGGGGCATCATTTACATATAAAATAAATTTTGTCAATAGTTTTATTAAAGAAGAAAAAGAACAAAAATACAAAAAAATGAAAAAACAAAAAAAATGTATCTTTTAATCCAACAACATATAATTTCATATAATTATGAAGTCAAATATACTTAAAACAATAAAACCATAATTATTTATTCTCTCATTTATTTATCCATGGACATTCTATGGGACCTCTTCTGTGTTGCAGATGAATGCGAGCATTAAAATGTATAAAGATTTGGTTATTGCTTTTAAGAAGTTCGTAGTTTGAGATAGTAAGAAAAACTACATAAAGTACCAAGTATATCATAAATGCTAAAGGAAGGATATTTCAAAAATTATAGATAGGAAGTTTTGCAGAAAGGTAATACATGAGCTGAATTTTGGAGGAAAAAAATGTATTGATAAGGGAAAAAATAGAAAAATCACTTTGGAAGATGGAAACAAACAAAAAAGAAGTCCTGAAAACTGCATGTAATTTGAAGGTTTAAGTTTGAATAGAAGGAAATTGAAGAATGTGTATACATCAATGAAGATAATTATATAGCTATCTAAATATATATATTAATAAGATTAAAAACAAGACTAATATATTTAGGAACTGGGTTTAAAATACTTCTACTATTTACCTTTCTATGTTAAAATAAATTTAGGTTTACAAAATAGTATAGAGTTCCCTTATTCCCTTTCTCATTTTATAATATTAATATATTATATAAATGTGATATAAACAAAGTGAATAAAAATGGATAAAACACTATTAATTGAACCACAGACTTGATTAGGATTTCACTATTTCTGTTTGGTCTGAATTCTTATTCTCTTCCAGGACCCATTCCAGGTTACCATATTACATTTAGTTTTTCATGTCTCAATGTTCTCAAATGTGAGTTTCCCAGTCTTTCTGTCTTTACTGACCTTCATACTTTTGCAGCTCTCTGTCCAGGTATTTGATAAAATGATCTTCTATTTGGATTTGTTTTCTTTTTCTCATAATTAGATTGAGCTTATGGATTTGGAGAAAGGATGCCACGGAAATAATGTGGCCACTGCACTGCACCATTGCACAACATCAGCATGATTTATTTCTGATAATGTTAACATGCTTGCTCAGTGTGGTGCCTGCCAGCATCCCCACACTCCTTTAATAGAAGGAAGTCAACAAATCCAGCTCATGCTCAAGATGTAGAGAATTAAGGTTCCCCTGCAGCAGGGAAAATTATTAAAGGGTTTTTTGGATATTTGCTGAACCATCACAGTAATTAATAAATATTTTGGGGAGATACTTTGAGACAATGTGAATATTCTTTTTCTCCTTCATGTTTTCTTCCACTCATTTAGCATCCATGAAAGGATCTTTCTTGCAGAAATTATTACTATGATATTCTAATGGTGATTTTCTAGTCCCTTGATTCCATCCATATTTATTAGTCCAAATTCTACCTTAAGGAAAAAAGTTTCCCTTCTACTCCATTCATTTATTTATAGCGTTATGAATTTTAGATACTTACTTTAGTTATAATACTATTGCTTTTTTCTTTGCTTGCTCAAACTGTTTCAGCTTTAACCCTTGGGAGCATTTCAGGTTAATGTCTTTCCACATTCTCTCATCCTTTCCACCTAGGTATATTTTAGTACTTTCTTAGTTTGGGACATTACAAGATGCTCCAGGCTTATTTTGTATTTTTGCTGCCCCGGTGCTAGAAGAAACAATTTTCCAATTCTATAATTTTTTCCCTATACTTTAATTAATGAACAATTTCCCAGGACTGTGAAACTTAAAGACTAATAAAAGAAAAGGGAAAGAAGATGGTAACCTAAATAATTTTGAAAAACAATACTTTGTCTAAATATTGTAAGGCCAAAGACACAAAGAAGTATACACACAGTTTTCTGACTGGTAAATTTTTACATAAGGGGATGGGGTAGAAATTCTGAAAATAAGCTAATATGTTGCACATAATGAGAACTATATTTCTTATTGTTAGGGACAAAAGTTATCAACAAGGAAAAGGAGAATGCTAGAAGGAAACTGATAATAAATTGGAATGTGAAGTATCAGAATGATTGTGTGTGTGTGTGTGTGTGTGCAGATGGACACAAAAATAAATGTTTTGTTGGTGTACACATATATGTATGTATTACCTAGCTTCATTCACTGAATATTTTTTAATGACCCTCCCAGTAGTAACAAGCAAACTTTGCCCCAGACACTGATCTCTAGATACGATACTTCAAGAAAAGCCACTGGGGATCCTTTGAAAAACCACTGCTTCCAGAACTGGAGAAAGGAAAATATAAGATAAGCTGGAGCGCCTTGTATTATTCTAGAAGAGTCTAAGACTATTACTGTGACAAAATAGCTTTACTGAGTATCTAAAATGGCCATTTCATTCCTGGATGTTCTGTTTATTTCCCACAATACCATACCAGTGGGGTCCACTTTGTTGAAATCTGTATTTCTACTACCCACCCTAAAATAATTGACAGAGTTTTATCGAGTAAATGAATGAATGAAGATTATGCAGTTGGGCTGTTTATAAGAGAAGATGAAGATTAAGGATTTTTTATGGTTTGTGTTAAATACTTATAGACAAAGAAAAGACCATCCTAATGTAGAAGTACATGGAATATGAAAATGGATAAACAGAGAGAAGCTGAGCCAGTCCCAGCACCTGGAAGGAAGCTCCCCCACCGCCATCTCAAACTCCTAGGTCAGAGAAGCTGAGCAGGTCCCAGCACCCGGGAGGAAGCTCCCCTGCCGGTATCCCATGCTCCTAGGGCAGAGAAGGTGAGCCGCGCGGGCACCAGAAGCACCCGCCCCCCGGGAAATGAGAAGACATGTAAACAAGCCTCAAAAACAGACTTCTGGATCACCTACAGTAACCCCAAAGGGAAACAAGATGGAACTGATATTCAACCACCTGGACTCTCTGAACTGGCAACAAAAGAGGATCTGGGAAAAATGAAATCAGAAATAATTTCTCAGATAACAGTAAAGATT